>JADRCD010193304.1:0-10242 GCA_019843815.1 Montemys delectorum | reverse complement strand
GAACGGGTGCCAGCAATGAATGATGGGGTGATGCAGACAGGGAGATGATTGACGGTTCTCCCAGACCGCACAGCACAGGGGAAGGAAGAGTCTCCTAAGGACAGATGTTAGCGGGTCTAAATAATGAATATCATGGCTCCCAAGCAGGGAGTATAATGGACACTGGAGACAAGGAGGCTGGAGGGGGAGTTTCGTGGTGAGAGAGGAGTGGGGGCAGCGAGATCTTACTAGCTGAAGGAACTACGGTACTAACTACAGAGAGACTTGTTAGTTTGGGGAGGGGAGAAGATAACATAAATTAAAATATGAAATGCACACTAGCTATGTGTAGACACAAGCTAAGTTGAAATTTTCACATTTCCTATGGAAGAATATTTGAAGACTGTTGTGAGAAACAATATCCTGGCTTCATAATAAGAGTGCCAGAAACTCAGAATGGTGACAAGGAGACAGATTTATTTGTAGTTTTTCAGGAGCCCGTGTTGGCGTGGACAAAAGGCTTAAATCGTGTGTGTGTGTGTGTGTGTGTGTGTGTGTGTGTGTGTGTGTGTGTCTATTCATAATTGCATTTCTCTGCCTCCTAAATTCCTCATTGACTAAGCTCTTGATGGAGGTATAGTCTTCTTGCATCTAGAATGGCTCCCTCTTCAAATTCTTCATTCTCTTGGTTCAGGAAGCAAGGCTTTTAGTTAATATATATCCAGAGGCTTGAGGTTTCCTCTTTTTCTAATATGTGACCCTGGTCACGTGGCAGACTAATTTGTCAAGCATGGAATGAGCCGACAGTACCAAGGCAAGCAGGTGCTAGCTGCTAAGTAGGGAAGGCAGAGGCCTAGCGCCTCCTGCTTCTCTGTGACTCTCTGATGATGTCTAAAATACATCCCATACTGAAAACGGAACATAATCATTTATTTCTTACATATGGATGAAAACAGATGATAAAATGCTATAATTTTTCTCAGGTAAATTGTGAAGTTCAGTGCAATTAGCAAAACATCCTCAAAATAGCTTTGGTTTGGTTGTCATCCCATTTAACCCTGAAAAGCTTAGATTTGAATAAACAATATTCAAGTGTATATCTCATGTCTGCCCAAGACTCTGAGCTGAAGAGACAACAAACAGCAGCCCCAGCTGTCTCCTTAAGGGGGTATGCAAGCTCAGAACCAGTCTGCAAAGAGAGAGGGAAGGCTTTGAAGGTCAGAGAACAGGCAAAGAGTCAGAGACTCCAAGAAGCAGGATCAGTATCAAGACCCAGAGAAGATATAAGGCTGAAATCCACAGGGAACAGCGGCAGCATGCTAACACATAATTCTTTCCTTCCAAGTTCTTCACCTCCAGTGCCAACCTCGGGAGTAAAGACTTCCCATAGAATTCTGAGAGGTGTGCTCACCGCTTATTGTTATAGATAGAAGGGGAAGCTTTGACAGTGCATCATACCTCCACGATCACTAGATACCTACTATGGTCCAATCATCTTTGTCTTATAAGGGAAGCAGTGTACCCGAGAGCCACTGAAAGAAGGGAAATCAAAATACCACTTTCCGTGCAATGGAGTAAAGGCCAAATTGATTAGTTCAGAGTTCTCTCTTTAGGACCACCTGCCTACATCAATGGTTTCCAAAGGATGAGGCCAAAAAAAAAAAAAACAAAAACAAAACAAAACAAAAAAAAAAAACTCCTCACTTTTGGTGAGAAATGCAAGCAATAAAAAGTCTGTGTGGTTATGCCCTGGAGGAGGGGAAAGCAAGGCAGCCAGATCCCCAAGGGAGGTGCTGACTCAGTTTCCCTGTGCCAGGCAACTGAAGTAGAAGAAACTAAGTGCGTGTTAGACCAATTCATTTCCTAGAATTCTACCAAGAAATTGAACAAAAATCTGGGGAAAGGCAAAGCTAGGAGAGAAGGGGAAATTCGGGGCTTCCCCTTCCTCCAGCACCTGCCCCTTCCTAAGGTACACTGTGGGCAAGCAGAACCAGTATAGTTGAGAACTTACTAGATATGCGGAAACTTGATCCCACCCAAAAGTGAACTGAATTAGAGAAGCAGTCTGTAAGATCATCAGGCAGCTCAAACTCATCAGAGTCTGGGATACGTTGAATTTCTGGCTCCCAAATTCACGCTCTGCCTCATTTCCTAAAATAATGCTCGGCATATGGTCAATAATTAATCAACGAATATTTGAGAAATTCTCCTTGGCACTTTTTTAATTCCATCTGAGGGAAGCAAGCATTTCCAAGAAGCTAGAACATACTACAAATGATGGCTTAGCCAGACAGAAGCATGCTGAAAGCAAGCAAATAAACAATGCCAGGCAACCGCACTCAGCACTGCCAAGTGGGACAGATGGGCATAGTAACTCCTTCCTCACTTCCTTCCCCCATGGTCCTCCCTCCCTTGCTCACTGGTGCTCCCCTCCCCTTCATTCTTAGGAGTACCAAGGTCTTATGTTGAGTTCTTCATCTTACACAAGGAAATGTCACATGGGTTAGCTGCCTCTTCGAATCCCATCCTTAGGACCAAGAAAAGATAGAGTGCGGGGAGGAGAGTTGTCATGTCATTAATCTTTACCTTTTAACTTGATTCTTTTATTTTCTGCATGTATGTGTTTATGTGTATATGTGTGTGGTGTGTATGGGTATGTGCACACATCTGTGCAGAGGGCAAAAGTCCACATGGATATCTTCCTCAATTACTATCCACCTTATTTCTTCGGACAGGGTCTCTCACTGATCACTAATTTAACCAGACTGGCTGTCTGTGAGCTCCGAGGATCCCCTGTGTCTCCATCTCCTCAGAGCTTGGTTACAGAGGCTTGCTTGCACAACCTTATTGACTGAGCCATCTCCCAAGACCCACATCTTACCTTTAGATGGTTAAAGTGACCTGATTTAGTTCTTTTTGTTGAGATATTACCAAGTGCAAGGTCTGGATCTTTATTTGATATTTGCTCTCTACGATTCTTTCTACCCTAATCCATTGGGGTAACAGGAAACTCAGAGCACGCACTTTCCATCTCTTCCTTCTGCTCAACCTGATACACTACTCGAAAATAAAAAGGGCCAGGAGTTGGCAGGTATTTACGAATTATTGGAGTTCTGCCGCAACACTATTATGGGATCCAGCCATGGTAGGATTTAATGTGTAATACGATTACCCGTCTGCCAAGTACTTACACTGCACTTCACAACAAACCCATTGGGTCATAACCCCACCCCCACCTCATGAGGAAGGAAATGTGAAGTTGTCTAAAGTTGAATAACTTGCCCAGGAACTAGCCAAGAGAGAATTCCAGCGCACATGTGTCTAACTTCAAGGCCCCTTCACCACGGAGCAAGCAGAGCACCTCACTTGTCAGAAAGCGGTAGACTCAGTGTGTAAGCAGAGACTCTTTACCCTCTCGGGAGCTAATGGGATTAAAGGTGATGGAGCGTTTAGAAAAGGAACATTCTATAAAATGCAAGGTATAATTTAGGACACTAAGTTCAGGTTCAATTAAACAGCTTTAGTTCTCTATAAATGGTAACTACACATGTAATGTAGCATGAAATATATCCCAGTTAAGTTGCCAGTATTTTTCATTTACCAGATTCATAAATACGAAATACTTAGACCAGGTTTACTCCTGATGTTAGTAAGGAAGCTATGTAATGATGTTTTTGTGCGGGCAGCACAGGCTGGTCCCACCTTTTAAATTTGAATTATACATATGACAAGGTCTCCCTCTGTAGCCTAGGCTGGCCTGGACTTCACTCTGTATACTAGGCTAATCTCAAATGTGAAACAGGCTTTATGTCTCAGTCTCCTGAGTGTGAGTTAGTTAGGGTTACAGGCAGGACACCCCATAGCCAATTGGACCACATTGATATAAACAAACAAACTGTGTGCTGGGAGACGGTTTTGTGGTTAAATCACTTGTAAACCACCCACTCTTGGCTTGGGGGTCCACCCACAATGCCAGCAATTGGAAGGTAGAGACAGGGGATCTCCGGAGAAAGCTGGCTAACCAGACTAACTGCTTCCTAAACCCTGGATTCAATTGAGAGACCTAGTTCAATGAAAACCACGGAGAGCGATCAAAAAAGACTCCCAACAGCCTCAGGGCTCCACATGCATGTGCACCGGCATCACACACATATGTGTTCCCACACAGAGAAGCACACATATTCTCATGCATACCACACACATATTCACGGGGAGGAAAGAGCAAATCGACAGGATGTTTCAAGACTTTCTTGAGCTGGGTGTCTGGCTCAGTGGTAGGATGCTTGCCTTGCACAAATTGAGGCTCTGGATTTGACACTCCCCCTCCCAGCATGGGATGGGGTTGGGTGGAGGAGATTTACTCTAAAATTCACACATTTTCCTAGACATAAAAATAAATAAGAACAAAAAAATAAATATGAATAATGCAAGAGATTAAGAATAATGTAAGAGATTCTGAGGACAGACTGCACAGGTTCCAATACTAGACGTGTTACTTACTGGGAGTATAATCTTGGCAAGTGTCTGTAGCGTGCTGTGGAGGAAAAGAAATGGCCCTGATAGACTCAGGTGTATGAATGCTTGGCCCAGGCAGAGGCACTATTAGGAGGTGTGGCCTTGTTGGAAGAAGTGTGTCACTGTGGAGGTGGACTTTTTGAGAGATCTCATATCTGCTCAAGCTCCGCCCAGTGTGGAACACAGGCTCCTCCTGGTTGCCTTCAGATCAAAGATATAGCACCCTTGACTCTGTCTCCAGCAGCCTGTCTACCTGCATGCTTCCCACCGTGATGATAATGGACTACCGAGACTGTAAGCCAGCATCAAGTAAGTGTCTCTGCACAGCAATGGAAACCCTAAGACACGTGGTGGTATTCGAGATTGGAGCAACTACTTATTTCACTAGATTGTTATGAAGGGCAAGTGAATTATACGCAAAGTGCTTAATCCAGTCCCTGGCACGATGTAAGCACCGGGTATGTGATATCTAGTATTGTTCACCTCATTTAGTATTATCTGTGATAGTGTATGGTGTAGTATAAAAGCTGTCTGGAGACAAAAACAACTGGTTCTGTACCTTAAGGTACACACATACAATAGACTATTAGAGAGCCGTGAAAATAAGGCCTAGGAGCCCAGCTCAGCTGTAGAGCACTTGTTTGCATGAGTCCCCAGGTTCAATCCCCAGAGCAGTAAAAGACTATTTAACCCCATGAAACGTGAAAGTTTAAAAAGGAAACAAGTTGTAAACATTGCCCCATACCTCTTTGTTAAGCAGAAATACAAAACTTCGAGTAAGAGTCTCCGGGTACTTCTATATATAAGCTGGGGTTTTCACTGACAGTTTTCTATACTTTCCTAAACTTCTAGTGCAGAATATCAGGTGTTTCAGGTAGCCATACTATTTATTACTGTCAATCTTGTTAAAGTGCAACTTCTGGGTCAGTGGGCTGGCAATCTTGCACCCGGAGCACTTCCCGAAGGCTCATCGGTGATGCTGATACTGCTGGTCCAAGGCCTGAGGAGGAAGTTTTCACAGCACTGTCCCTGAGAGCACCTCTTGGAGCTCCAGAAGCACAGGTTGCTGGATCTAAGGCTGAGGTTCTGTTTTAGACAATCCGGACTATGACCTTAGAATTTGCATATAGTAATTTCCAGGAGATGTTGATGCTGCAGATCTGGGAACGATCCTTTGAAAATCACCACAGTAGAGCATCACTAAAAAAGTATCTATCCTCTTCATTGCCTATAAACTCAAATCCAAACACTTCATCCAGAAACCCCTGGAATTCCTCCTAGACATCTCTCACTTGGAAGGCCACAAAGTCAAACCATTAGGCCTTGAATACACCCGAGGTGTCAAACATCACAGCTTGGTGAGCTGTCCTAGCTTTGGCTGACATGTTACTCCCTCCCCATGGCCATCCTTCAGGGTCTTCAGATGTTATTACCCCCCATAAGGCCTCCCCAAAGCTCCACAGCGCTTTCTGTGATTGCTAGTGGGACTTTTATCTTCCAGCAGTAAACTGGGTTCTTTGGGGGGCCAGGGGGCCGGGGGGGGCAGTAACTTGCCTATTTTCATCTGCCTGTGTGCCTCAGCCAATCTCCAGCATACAGCTGACATGCTCACTGACAGAGTGAAAGAAGGAGCCTCCCCAGGAAGGGCGAGGAACTACCCAATAATGGAAACTGGAACCCTGTGCCCGCCAAGCCTGATGACCAACAGTAACAGGTGTTTCCATCTCCGCTTCTGTGATTCATTCTGCATAGCTGCGCACGCACATAGCGTAAGCACACACAGTCTCCTGGAATACAACGCCAGGCACGCAGACGTGCACCCAGTGTCCTGGGCGCCCGGGAGACACACCTCAGCGACAACCTGGATCCACAAAAGGGAGGCCCCGCCACCAAAAATAGTAATGTCTTACTGCAAACAAAACAAGCAATGGGTCCTGCTTATTTTCCTTGCTCTCTGGCGCATCTTTCTCTTTAGTCCTAAAGAAAGCAATTGAGGTGCCCCCCCCCCCCCCCCCCCCCGACCCAATCCTCCTCATACACACGCACCCCTCCCCCACAGCTTCTTTTGGCCACAGCGCGCCTTGGAAGGCTGGTTGAATGGGAACCAAGGGGCCCTCTTTGTCGCTAATCCTCCCCTCCTTTGAGCAAGCCCAGCTTCTTCCGGGTCAGCGACAATCACCACCACCCGAGTCGGGCTCGCGGTCCCCTGCACCACGGCCAGGCTCGCTCAGGGTCCGGTAGCCCGCGGGGGCAGGTTGCGGGAGCAGAAAAGGGCGGGGACGAGGGCGGGCGCCGAGGGAGCGGGGGAGGGAGCTGGGAGGGGAGCGATCGCAGGAGGAGGGAGCTGCCTCGGGCGGCTGGCGACGAGGATGGGAGTGCGGGGCGAGCGCGCGGCGCCTAGGGTCACGGCCATGGCAGAGTCTGCGGGGCGCGAAGCCAGCGCCCGGCGCTTTTAAAGCCGGGATCGCGACGCGCTCGAGGCGCGGGCGGCGGCCGGATGGAGAGGAAGGGCTTGGCGGCCCGAGCCTCGGGGAACCCTAGCCCGCCCGCGCTGGGTGAGGGACCGCGGCCCGTGCCGCCACCGTGCGTCCCGAGTAGCGGAGGAGCTCCGGAGCGGGGCCAGGCTGGAGCGGCGGCCGAGCCCGGGGAGCTTATCCGGCGCGCGCACGAGTTCAAGAGCCAAGGGGCGCAGTGCTACAAGGACAAGAAATTCCGCGAAGCCATCGGCAAATACCATCGGGCGTTGCTGGAGCTGAAGGGATTGCTGCCGCCACCCGGGGAGCGGGAGCGGGACGGACGGCCAGCCTCCCCGGCAGGGGTTCCCAAAGCCAGCCGCCTCTCGGAGGAGCAGAGCAAGACGGTTGAAGCCATTGAGATCGACTGTTACAACAGCCTGGCAGGTAAGCCGCGCCCCGCCGCACCCCCTCCCCTCCTTCCCCGGGCCTCCAGGGGCCCCGCCCGGCCACGGCCACGCGTCCCGTCCCCAGCTTTCCCGACCTAGTCTCTCTGGGTCCCAGAGCGCCGTTGAGGCACACCGCGGTGCAGACTCCCTCCCGTGACAGTGGTGCTCTGGGAAGATCTGGGAGGGAGGCGCCTGAGAAAAAGTGACTTTCAAGATGATGCCTTCCAAAAGCCATAGTCATCTCGAGTCTCTTCCCTTGCAAACATGGTAAATCTTGCCTATAAATGACCGGGCAGACAGAGGGTGACCCAGCGGGCCTGTCAGCGACTGCTGCTCCTCACTTGGAATTCAAACTGAAGAGCTAGAACCCAAGTGTGCCACACGAGCCCTGGGCTCTAAGGATAGCCGGTGCACCTGTCTGCCCCACTCGGGTGTCACTGGCTCCAAAG
Organism: Montemys delectorum; assembly: GCA_019843815.1. NCBI lineage: Eukaryota > Metazoa > Chordata > Mammalia > Rodentia > Muridae > Montemys > Montemys delectorum. The sequence continues at coordinate 2,397 of JADRCD010193304.1, read as the reverse complement.
TTGACCTATGTCTTCCCTTAAGTAAGCATCCAGGTGGAAACAGGCCTTCCCTCAAGTTCTCCTGCCCTAGTAGCAAAGGGGATTTATTTTCAGGATGTCCTTAGCATTTTGAGTAAAATGGATTCCACAATGCCACTTTTCTTCTCTCCGGGTCTTGCCGGCCGCTCCAGCAGTCTCAAGACTCTGAGTTCATGGTTGGTCCTTAGCCCTGCTGAATTCTTAAGTCTCCTGCCTAAGGCTCTCTTGTTGGGCTGAAGGTGTACTTTCACGGCGGCGCGCCTTAGGGATGAGGCTAAATGTGTGTGAGGTGTGTGTGTGTGTGTGTGTGTGTGTGTGTGTGCATTATAGAAAATGTAAAGTCTGTAAAAAAGGAAAACTCTGAGGCTTTGGAAGGACTTCCTGTGAATTGTGGCAAACAGTGGTATAAACAACTGCCTTCCAGTGACTAACCCACCCTCCCCTTCTCCCACCCAGTGTGAAGGGCTTGGGGCATAGTCAAGCCTCTCTGTTAGAATAAAAGGCATTTCTTCATTTCTAACCTTGGAAGTTGCTTAAACTAAGTATGGCCTGTGAGTGGGTATGTGAGAGGGGTGGGGGTGGCGCAAGATGCCTCTGGAGATTGAAAGACTACAACTATGGTCCATTGGGAAATGTAGATCTGCTGTGTTCCCTTTGGGCACTGAGCACCGGCCTCCCTCTGCCTTCACATCCTGCCATGTTTGAGGTCATCTTTAGGCAAGTGCTCCACCCCTGTGCTACCTTGCCCCCACCAGAGGTCATCTTTACTAGGGTGAAACCCAGCCTGGGGAGACACAGTGTGATGTAGCTGACACACACGTAAAGAATTAATACCAAGGGCAGTTATAGAGATGGCGACATTGGTCCTAGTATTACGAATAATGGCACCAGAGAAAATAATGGCACAGAAGGATGGAACATGTGAATCCATTAAAAGGATACCTGATTCCTCTGGTTTCCTTTAAGGATTTGGCCACTGCCCTGATGAACAGTTAAAAGGCAGAGCCTCTGACAGCAGGGATGGCTATTGCAGTGATTTTGGGGTGGTAATGGAGCCTGCCTCCAGTATTATCCGTGGGTGTTCTAGGACTACATTTACCCCACGATTCTGGCTACCAGCCCATGAGTAGCTAGCACTGCCTGCCCTCCACCCTACAAGTGGCTGCATTTCCATGGCGAAACCCAAAGTATGTCCTTGGTCAGGCTTGCCCAGTCATTAGAGGACAGAGGTGTGGTCAATCTCCACTTCTGTCCCCACCACACAAACACTTGGGAAAACTTCACTGGTGAAAGAATGGAAATAAACCCAGAGGGCTTTCCCTTCTGCTGCCTGCTCTGGGGCTCATCACTTCTGAACATTAATAATGTAGCATATGTGTGGTTAGGTACCTTACATGTAGTTTTGCTTTTTTGTGACAGGGTTCACTATGTAGCCCTGACTGGCCCAGAACTATGTAAATCAAGCTGGACTCAAACTCAGATATTCACCTGCCTCTGCCCTCAGAGCACTGAGATTAAAGGTGTGCATCACCATGTCCATCTTATACTAATCTTTATATATATATATATACATATATATGCAATCTGAAAGAAATATGGCCATTCACCTCGCAGAGGAGACTCCCAAGGCTCCAGAGCCATCCATCTCCAAAGGCAATGCCCTGCCCACCACAGCTTGATGCAGAAAATCAGCATCATCTGCACCTCTGCTGCTACCAGGTACCCCCACTCAGGTGGGCTCGGAAACCCCACATTTCAAAGTCCTTCAGGGTGCCCTCAGCCCTGGTAATCAGGAAGGAACAACATACAGTGCCCCGACTCAAGGCTGAGAGGACTGCCTGATGTCTTCGGGTCTCACACAGCAATGCGAGAGGTGACCAGCTGGACAGTTCTGACAAAATTCAAGTCCACACCCTGTGTGGAAAATTCGGCACGTATCAGGAAGGCTCCACACAGAAATCACTTTGGTGAGAAGCTTGACGTTGCCAGCCTTCCGGTTGGTGTGTGAAGTCAGTTACCGGTCTCCCGGAAGTCCCACCTACTAGCAAATAATCCTTTCTCATGGGATTGTCAAAGTAGTAGAAACCTTGATAGATGTTTTCTTCTAGAAAACAGCAAAACATTTAGAGAAACGCAGAATGACCTCTAACTCCTCCACATAAAGAGATCTGTGTTTAGCCTGGTTGTGTGCACCCCTTTAATCCCAGCACTCGGGAGGCAGAGGCAGGAAGATCTCTGAGTCTGAGGCCAGCCTGGTCTATACGGTTAATTCCAGGATAGTCAGGGCTACAAAGAGAAACCTTGTCTCAAAAAATAAAGAAAGGAAGGAAGAAAGAAAGGAAGGAAGGAAGGAAGGAAGGAAGAGAAAGAAGAAAAGAA
>JADRCD010193302.1:0-10164 GCA_019843815.1 Montemys delectorum | reverse complement strand
CACACACACACACACACACACACACACACACACACACACACACACCCTGGACTTGGGGATGAAGGAAGATGAGAAAACAAACGTGGACAATGCCTCTAAGACGCCTGGCTGAAGCCACCAGATTGCCAAAGTAAAAGGCTAGCCCCAGAACACACCAGATATTTGCATCAAGATTGAGGCTTAGGACCCTTCTCCTAATGCTGCTCTGCTCTGTAGCCCCGTTGCTCTATTTCTAGGTGCCCAGAAGAAATACAATTAGAGGCTCCTGCCTAAGGTAGCCCTAACTCCCACCCGACTAAGTTTTCTATACCACAAAGGCAACCTCACTCTGAAACATCCCTTTCCTCAGAAAGGCAGAGAGCCCAAGGTGTCTGTGAGCAGCCAGATTACTCGGAGCTCCCCACCACCCACCCAGTGCCTCCCTTTTTTTGGAAGCATGTCCCACTCAGAAAGACCCAGTTCTCCTAGACTTTTCCATCTTCTCTAACTAGGAATGGCAGCCTAAACCTTACTCTCTTCCTTTTGTCTGAGAGGGATGGGGCTCAGAGCAGAAGCAGGGATAGCTCTTGGGACTCATTTACAAGCCTGTGAAATTCCTGTCTCTAGAGAAGAAAGGGCTCCCAGGACAGCTGCCCTGACCCAGTTCCTCCAGCGTGGCTTCCTCATTGTCCTTCACTGCCCACTGCTCTGTAACCTCTGAGGCCCTTGATTTCCCTCCCTCCACACCCCCTTTGGATGACCCTCTTACTCTTCATTAACCAACTCATTACAAGATGGGTAGATTCCTTTTCATTCTAAGAAGTCAGATTGCTCATTTAAAAAAAAATATGTAAGTTACTTCATATAAACGAAGGGATAAGAAACATATGCGCCCTGCTGCCCCGAAGTCTTGCCGAGTTTGACATCATTGAGAGAAATGGACTTTTGAATACATTTGGGGTTTGAATCACACAAATCAGGGGGCCCTGAAAAATCCAGCCAGCAGCTTGCAGGCAGGAATGTAGAAGCAAAGGCAGTCCCCTCCACAAGTAACGTCAGCTTAGCTCTGGCGTCCCTTTCTTGCCCACCCCTGGGGCAGATGGACAGGCACTCTCACAAGAAACCACTGTCTTGTCCCGCAGTCTGCACCAAGTTAGAAAGGACTTAGGGGAGCTAAATGCCTATTACCATGGCAACTGACCAGAGACCACCTCCCATCTTTCCACCCGGTGACAAGGTCCCTGTGCCTGCTCTCGGCAACTCAGGCCTCACCTCCACCCTTTATAACTCTGGCATTGTCCAAAGTGTCAAAAAGAATTTTCCTTTTGATTCTCACAAGCACCTCTCCAGTTCCTAAGGCTTCAGAGAGGCTAGTGGGTTATATAGTAATTCAGAACCTAGTATCCTCCTCCTTGTTTTTTAACCTAGTATCACACAAAATCTACCAAAGATGTATCTACCTGAGATTTAGCTTCTTCGATCACTGGAACATCAGTCAATCAAAACGGACCTTCATGAAAAGCCTGTTCTTGCGTCCTGGGAGGGTATGTGGGGCTGGCTAGAGTGTGGGAGTATTCCGGGATAAGTGGCTGTATTGTCTCATGGGTGGGTCTATTCAGCCTCATCTTAACCTAGCTTACCCCTTAGCTCAGTCTACCTCCCAAATTCTAGGCTGTCCCTAATGAATAAGCTCAGAGCTGCAAGCCCTTGGCTCACTTGGCTCAGACTACCTACCCACTGGCTTTGTCTAAGCTCTGGATTTGATGCCCCCCTGGGAGCTAGTATCCTGCCCTGAGCAAAGCTCCCATCTCAGCCCTCCTCGCTAGCCACGTCACTGTGTTTGCAGGTTGCTCGGTAAATGCCAGCTACGGAGTAAATGTCACAAGACAGAGCCTTCTGGTGCCCTCAGCACACACACCCTCTACAGCCTGCTGGGCCCTCCAGAGAGTTAAAGCAGGCAGGTAAAGACCAGGTCTGGGTGCTTAGCCCCCTTGTGAATTAGGTTTTGTTTAATAATAGGATCCCATCCCATTTCCACTCCAGAGGGGAAAAGGCGGAGCCATCTAGAAATCTCATTTAATGAGAATATCATGGAAGCTGCATCCAAAAGCAGAGATACCCTGGGAAAGTCAAGGCCTCCAAGCAGGCTGACATGTAGGGAGAGAACTTTGGGGCAGGGGCATAGAGTTCAAGGTGTCGAAAAGGATAGCAACTAGGCCAAGTTCAGACCTGGACCCAGTCATATCACCCTGAAGTCTCATGCCACCCCAAGTGGGGCAAAGCAGGAAGACCCTCCTCTTTAAGTCACCTTGATGGCTGCCCTACTCATCTGAATCCTCAACCCCTTGTTTTAGTCTTACCCATCCCCAACACACACAAGCCTTCAATGGCTCTGTGAATTTGTCTTGAGTAAGTGAACCATTCTTTGTGGTTCAAAAGCAAGTGAACACATGCTGAAGCCGTCTTCTGTCTTCTCCACCATATTCCTGTCTCAAAGCAATGTCAGGGTGAGGAAAAGAAAAACAATCTCGCTCAAAACCACCATTGCATTAGAGGGCATTGTCAAAGCCCCGTGTAAGCAAGGCTCAAATTCTGAGCAAAGAGCATCGCCATAGGTGGTGAGCAGAAATGTCTCCCCACCAAGGGTGGATAACCACCCATGTCCACATCTCTGAATGGTGGGACAAGGCCAAGGGCCTGTGGGTAGACTGTGTGCCTATTGTGTTTCTTGCCCTAGCTATTTCCAGGAGTGTACATGTGCCCTACCCCCACTTACCGTCTCTGGTCTCTGCTAGACAGAGGCCAGGATGGACTCCCACACGTGAAGTCTCCTGGCGACAGTCTCGGACAGTCTCGGCTCCAGGTAGCGTCCAGACATCCAGGTCCGAAGTGATTGTACGGCGCTTGGTGCACCCTCCCCCTGGATTGCTTCTCTAGTGAAGATGGAATGTCAGTGAATTCTAACAAAGTTGTGTTTGTCGGCGCCAGAGACTCACCCTAATCCAGGAGGGTTGCAACGTGTCGTGTCGTAGGGTCCTCGCGCTGGGCGGTGTGGGGTCCTCGCGCTGGGTGGGGTGGGGTCCTCGCGCCGGGCGTCGTGGGGTCCTCAGTCTTCTCTTCTTCAGCCGGCATGGCCGGTGGGCAATGCCAGCTTTGAGGAAAGGCAAAAAATTAGAATTCCTACAAAGTGAACACCCTGAAAGAAAGCAAAACCACCTGTACTCACACGCATGAAGACACGCAGCGGCCTCACCTGCTCTTCTGTGGAGATGGGCAGCTCGTGGAACCTGAGCACAACAGGAAATGGCACAGGAAGACGCGACAGGCCTGGATAGTAGCCCCCAAAACAACACCGAATGGTCAGCAAGGGGCCTAGGAGGGCGGAGCCATGGACTCTCAAGGACAAGGTGGTGGTAAGTGTGGTAAACACCCACCAGGGAAGGACGACGACCATGAGTTCAAATTCGACGAAGAAGACGGCGGGGTCTCCAGGGCCAGCAAGCCAAGTCATAAACCTGTTTTAAGACCCTGGTTACTCAGCCCCTGGAAACTAAGCCCACAGGAGATGAAGAACCATCAAGGGATTGTCCAACAGGCACCGGGAGGCTGTTGGCAACTGAGGTGAGTTTTGGGGAGGCGGAAGGAGGGGAGGGAGGCACAATGGGATAAGGGCCTGGTAACAAGGCTAAGGGTAGCAGGTAGACCAGGTTAGCCACAGTGTGGGCTTAGCAAGGGAAGCCAGACTGTAAAGCAGAGGTAGGAGTGGCTGGAACCCAAGGGAGAGGTTGGCATAGGATGAGCCCAGGGACACTGAAGCACAGGTAGGTGTTAGGGAGACACTATGGAAGGGCTATGCAAGCAGAACGCCAAGTGGGTGGTAAACCCTGGCACTGTAGAAGCAGGGGAGGGGGGAGCCAGCAGGTAGAGAAGAGCAGGTGGGCAGCCAGGCAAAGGCGGGGCCTGCACATGCTCTCTGAAGGCTCCTGGCATGGGACACAGTCCACAGCCATAATTGGGGACCAAAAGGCTGGACTGAGTCCCAAGGGGAGGAACAAACTGTGGAAAGGGTCCAAAAGCCTCAGACCCCCATCCATCATCCTCAAGAGGGAGACCTGTGTGGCCAGGACAGGCACATCACAGCTGTTCCTTTTGCGCTAGCCTCAGCCCTAAGCTGCAGGGCCAGTAGCCCGTACTCAGCCATGAATGGGGAGGGAGGCAGAGAGGGGGGCAAGGCCCTGGGGGTGGGCAGGTCTGCGTGAAGGTAGGGCAGGCAAACCAGGCCCACCCCATGCCCTCTGAATGCCCTCTATGGAGCCAGAGACCACTGCTCTGGCTCCCAGACAACCCCCCAGCTTGCCCTCCCTGGGAAGCAGAGGCCATCAAGGGACAAGCTAGGTGGCAGGTGCCAAGCCCAGGGCCAGGACCATGGGCACGCTCAGTTAGGATCAACTGTGGATGACAGAGTAAACGCGCGGACGAATGCAGGGTGCAACCATAGAACCCCTCAAAGGAGCCTAGGGCAGGTCACTACCAATCCCAAGTCCCCAGAGCCTCCCCACGCCCCCTAACCCTTAGCTGCCCAGATGTGGCAGTTGAGCCCGTCCATTCGTCCGCCTGTCCCACCATACATCATCCCACATACTCTTACTGAGCCCCACTATTTACCGGGTTGGTGCTGGGACACCCAGAGGAGGAAGGGGTGGCCTAGGGGTACCCCCAAAAGGGGCCGGATCCAATTGGGAGAGGGAGGGAGACAAACAGAGGGAGGCTGAGACAGAGAATGGAGGGGAATGGGCAGTAAAGGCAGAAAAAGTTGTTCTCAGAAGAATTGGGGGCCAGTGCTTTTCCTGCCTTCCCCCCCCCCCTTTCTTGGCCTCATCTCCATAGCTTCCCAATGTCCTGACTGATCTCATAGATGTTGAGTACCCAGAATGCTCTGGGCCTCTGGGCCAACTACTCTGAAGCCAGCCTGGATGCCTGGACCGAAAGGGGAGGGGGGCTTTTATACCCACTGATGCACCCTTTAGAGTCCCAGGAAGTGGACTGGGGGGAGGGGGACAAACTATGCTCCAGGAAGCAGTTACCTGGAATCCTTCCTACAAGCTTCCTGCCATCAAGGGCTAAGATGGTGGCAGAGGGGGTGGGGGGCCTGGGGGGTCTTGCTTGAATTGCTCAAGGCTGCTAAGTTGGAGGCCTGGTGACTTAGGACTATTAAAAAAAAAAAAAAAATGAACAAAAACCCTCCACACATTCCTTAGCTTTCAAAATACTCCCAGACTCCTAGAACACCAGAAGTGGCTTCAGGGACCTATTATCTCAATATAAATATTGATAGATATTTGAGACAAGGGACCCTGCAGACAGTGGAAGTCTCTACAACTGACTGCACTGTGGACAGGGAGCCTTGTGTGTGGCTGCTGCTCTCCTAGGCCTCAGCTCTACCCTAGCACCCTACCAGCACAGGGGTGGTGCTGTAGTGGACCCACTGAGGAAAGGGAGTGGGAGAAGGGAGTCCCCTTCCGGGTTTGTTGACTGCTGGGGTGAGACTGGGGTACTTGGTCACAAGGAATGACTGTGGCCAGTAGTAGTTCCTTGACTCAGAGCTACCTTCAACATGCAACCCTGGTCAGTGGGTCTTGCACCAGGACAGGGGCTTAGTCTCCAAGGAGGGAAATCTACAACAGTGACATTAAAGTGTGCCTTAAGAACCCAAGGCCCCCTACCCCTCAGCCACCAGCTCAGCTCTCATTATGGTAATCAGTGTTTTTCCTTCGCAGACAAAGAGGGCTCCTTATGCTATGACTGTTGGAGCCCAGCAGCTACCTCATTAGCTCTGCAGCCTCTTCCTTCCACAAGGCCCAAGATTAGCCCCGTGTTCATTAAGGAGAAAGGGCAAAAAGTAGAGTAGAACTGGGAGGGGAAAAAAAAAGGAAAAAAACCACAGCTGGGGGTCAGAGGGGGGCTCTGTCCTGTGAGCCAGTCATTCCTTGAGACCCTTCTGACCCTTCCTGTACCGTCACCATCGGGACATAATCACCAGTCCAAGGAGGCATTAGGGAAGGGGCGAGGGGTGCAGAGGTTAAACCTCAGGAGAGGAACTCAAAACCCTTCAATAGGGCTATGTGATAGGGAGGCTTCCTGGGATGTGTCACTGGGCAATCAACTTAAAAGCTTCCTTCTGGTTTTTCTCCTCCAAGCCCAGGCTAACCTAGGAGAAAGCTTTTGCTAAGTGAGGTCTGGGTAGGTCTTAGTATTTTCTAAATCCCCTTTCCTTGTCTTTTTTGTCTTTGAGGCTCACCCCCCTCCCTTCAGCCCCCCACTCCCCTGCTCCTGCTCTTTGGTCTTCTCTGTGGGAACCTAACTCTGAGAAAATTTAATTTTGTCCCAAATTGCATTTGCTCAGGAATACCTAATTGATTTCCCTTCCAGTCCCTCAGCTAAGGAGTCTTGTGCCTTACCTGGTGGAGCTCACCTGGACCTCCAGGTGAAGACAGTTAACCCTGTTCTAGCCAAGAGAGCTTGGAAGAGCTGACCTACACCGTGGGCCTGGCTTTAAGTGCTTCTCCTTAGGACCTGAGCCCAGACCACCACGCCCAGAGGGCTCTAGGCTGCCCTGGCAGCTCGGTGGCATGAGGCAGGTTTGGGAAACTGAGAGGGTTAGGAATGTAAGCTCCCAGGAAAGTGAGAAGAGCTGTGTCCATGAAGCCAGTAATGTGGAAATAGAAGGGAACCAGAGTCATGAAGCCATGGAGCAGCAGGAATGGAGATGCATGTGTCCTTGTGTCCAGCCAGGCTGGGATCGTGCCAAGGGTCAAGCACAGAAAAGTCTTTACCTGAGCGAGAGCCGTTCGATGGAGAAGAGCGAGTCAGGAAGCAGTGGGTTGGAGGGGAAATTGGAGGTGAGGAAGGAAAGCAGCAAGTGTAGACAGGCCTCGAGGAAGCCGGCTGTGAAGGAAAGACAGACGCTGGAGTGGCAAGGAAGGAAGACAGGGGGAGGCGGGGCTCCAGAGAGGAACTGGAGGTGCAGGCTGGAAACAGGTCCATGTCCACTGCCACTAAAACTGAAGAGGCCGTGAGGCTGACGTTATGTGGGGGCCCCATCGGGAACCACTTGGCGACCTCTGCTTCCCTGCGTGATGGCAGGCCGGCCCTGGATCAGGACAGGGAGTTGTGAGCATCAAATGAATGGACGATTGTCAGAGAGGGACCAGGGTAGCTCTAGCCTCCATGTGCACAGAGCAGTGCTGACAGAGCAGGCAATGGTGAGAGCCCCTGGCCACTCTGCAAGGCAGAAAGGGTCCCTCCAATTAGCCTGAATTAACTCAGAGCGGGTCTCCGCCCACTACATTTGTCTCCTATGCGCTCCTTCGGCCTCCATTTGCTTCATAATCCAATCAGCCCCTTTCAGAGGCCTGGGCACTATTGTCCACTCCAAGCCGGGCTTCCCTAAAGCAACCCAGTAGGGCTTTTTTTTTTTTTTTTTTTTTTTTTTTTTTTTTTTTTTTTTTTTTTTGTCTTGTCTGGACAAAACTGGTTGGTTTAAAAGGCCACCAAAGAAAGTGCTGGCAGAAATGAGGGCCCTAATTAGCCCCCCACAAGAGACTGTTCTCATTATCTTTGTACCTCAGCCATAGCCTGGTGCACTGGGGACACGGTCAGTGTCTCAGAAAATGTTTGTTGAATGAATTTTTTTTTTTTTAATTCGGGAAATTATTTATTGAGAACAAAGACACCCAGCACCTACTGGGTGCTCACTGTTGTGAGAGACTACGGCTGGTCACTGGGCAGTAGGGACAGCCTCATTGGTTAGTTAAGTACTTTGCAATTCCACGGCGATTTACAAGGCACTTTCTTGTGAGTTACATTGTTTGGTCTTCAGAAGCACTCTGTGGGGTAGATAAACTGGTTCCCTCCCACTCCCAACCCCCCCACCTCCCCCCACCCCCCACTTTATTTATTTCTCCTTTTTTTTTAAGGCCTATTTAGGTGTGAAAGGAAACCTGGAAGCTAAATGACTTGTTTAAGGTCACACCATTACTAAGAGGTGAAGTCAGTGCAGGCCACCCGACTTGGGCCCCACCCCCACCCCAGCAGCTCCCCAAGACCACCCTTGGGAAGCTAGGATTTCCCGTCATGAAATGTTTGATATGAATTGAAGAACTTTAGGCGGACGACAGGGAATTGGACCATCAGGGGTCTCCACAATGGCACCCATGTCCAACTCTGACCCCTTCTCTTACCCAATGTGGCAAGAGTTCAGTGTTCTCAGTGTGAATTTAAGTTCAGCCTCATGAGTGAGTCCGGGCTCTCCCAGTTCTCTTTCCCACCTACCTCTTTAAAAATCATGGAAAAAAGAAAAAAAGCCAATGCCAATTCGCCCCTCTCTAGACACGAGGCTACCCCGTTGACACACATGAATTACATAGGAATAACATGGTCACATTACATAGAAAGTGCTCTGAAAATGGCCACACGCTTTACTTATGTCCTCATTTAAAGTCTCCCAGATGTCCTGTTGTCTTTCGGAGCCCCTACCTGGCACAAGGAGAGCCCTGGGCATAGGGGCTCCAGGAGTCTGCAGGAGACTAGGTGAGACACGTGAGATGTGAGCAGGGGGGGCGGGGGACTAGATCCACCGGCAAACCTTTCAACAAACATGTGCTGAGGTCTCTGCCCAGCCCTGCCTCAGGCTGCTGCAGTTCATTTCATCCTCACAACAACCCTAGGAGGTTGCTCCTAATGTCCCCACTACCCCAAAAGGAAGGGGACATCTCCAAAAAAAGGTGGGTGGAGGAGGGGGGGAGGACATGCCTTTGGGGGTCAGCCACATGCTCATTCCAGAAGGAAGCATCCCACCCCACCCCACCCACAGAGTTGCCAGCAAGATGCTGGTCGCCCCTGGCCCAGGTCCCCCTCCTGAGAGGTTCCCAAAGGGACCCTTCTGCTCAGGACATTGTTAGGACAGCATGGTCAGTCACAAGGGACGACCCCCCTCGGAGAGGGCAGCACTACAGTTCACTAGCAGATGAACACAAGCACAGATGCACAGGAAAGGGCTCAGACTCGAGACACAAGCAGAGCAAAGGTCCAGGGTCATGACCAGTGCCCCCTCACTAGGGCATTGGTTCAAAGTTTGAACCCCAGAGAGACTAGTTGGACACTGATGATCCTCTTTGTCGCTTGTCCTTCGCTGTCCTGATCCTGGGGGGGTCCACAAAAAGTTGCTCTGTATGCCAGTGGGCTCCTGGAATCCATGCTCCTTGGCTCTACAAATAACCAAAGGTTAGAGAATTTATTAAATGCCCAGGTATAGGTATTAATTACAACTTAAGCTAATTAATTACAACTAATTACAATTAGAGCTAATTATTTAACATTTTAAGTTGTCTTTAATGGCTAATGGGTCTGGGGGTGATGGATGGGGAATGGGCAGGAGGAGCCCACAGGCCGTATAACATGCAAGCAACTTGAGAGAGTGGCTGTGGTACCAGGAGGTAGAGGTGCACAGTAGGTACTTGAGCAGCAGCCTTGGCATCCAGAAGGTGGTCCTGGAAAACTGGTGTGAGCCGATGATGTCATCCCTGAAGAGAGAGCCTACGATATGGGAGGGGGTTGTTAGAAACCATCTTGATGACCTCTAACGGCCAGCACAGGAACAGCATAGAGAGGGAGGGGCAAGTGAAAGAGAAGAGAAGGGAGGGGAAGGTTTGGGAGGAAAGAGGGAGGGGGGAGGGGTGGGAGGGATCAGGGAGGAGAAGCAGGGATGGGGTGGGGGGGAGGAAGAGAAGGGAGGGGTAAGAGGGATGAGGGAAATGGGTAGGGGCGGGAGGAGAAAGGAGGAGAAAGGGAGGGGTAAGAGGAATGAGGGAAATGGGTAGGGGCGGGGGGAGAAAGGAGGAGGGGGAGGAGGGAGAGGAAAATGGGAGGGGGAAGATAGGGGAGAAAAGTGGGAGGGGAAAGTGGGAGAGATGAAATGGGAGGGGGAAGAGGGAGAAGAAATGGGAGGGGGAGGAGGGAGGAGAAATGGGAGGGGGAAGGAGGGAGAAAGGAAATGGGAGGGGGAGGAGGGAAAGTAGAAATGGGAGGAGAAATAGGAGGAGAAATGGGAGGGGAGGACAGCAATGGGAGGGGTACAGATGAATTGATTGACAGGTCACAAGTGTTAGCTGTGTGCGCATGCGCAAC
>JADRCD010193301.1:1062-11118 GCA_019843815.1 Montemys delectorum | reverse complement strand
CACAAATTTCTTAATATAAGCCACTGTGGCAGAAATGGTTTCTAAAATTGTCACTTCTTGTTCATGCCGTGGATCAGGTGGGACCTGGTAATAAGGAAGGAAAACATATCCGACTTTCTATCCAAAATCTCTTCGACTTAGGGGGTGGGTCACAAAAACAAGTGGGGTATGTAATCTTTTCTTTCTGCTTTCTTCCATTTTTTTTTCTTGAATAGAACAAAATGCTCCCTCAGCATTTCTGCATGTGACCTTTAACTTCACAGTCCAATGGGGACAAGTTACTTATCAGAATCACATATCATCATTTTCAAAGGACAGGTATGACGTGCCAGATTAGGTGTAAGGAGGCTCTGAGTCAGGGATTTCATTACTGGAGATTCCCGATAGTAATTTCAAGATCAAACTTGGCATCATATCTAGCTGTGGGGAAATGGGTTGGCTAAGAATAATGTGTTTCTAGGCATCCATCTCAGAACTGGAACTCTCTCTGGACTAGATCATTTCCAGGAGTTGAAGTCACTGGGTTTCTGTTAGGAGTTTTTTCAGTTGTTAGGGCTGTCAAGGAAATATTGTGATGACAAGCATAATCCTTAGAATGGACTGGAACCTGGCTTTGAATCGAGCCTTCCACCCCCTAGATTAAGCTAAGCACTTGGCCAAGCAGTTGGTTATCCAGATGGCCACTGCTGAGATGCAGGTCTATATTTTCATCAGCCACCATCTCATATTTCTCTGAGAAGGCTTCAAAACAGCCCAGAGAAAATTTAGGATAGAGGTGGTTATGGGCCAATCCCAATAACTCTAACTAAGATAAGTAAATCCCTAGAATGAAGGTAGATGCAGTACTGACTACTGTAGGGGTCCCAGGGCTGTAGAGATTTATTCTCAAACCCCTAAAAATAATTTAGATAGTACATTACTGCTGAGGATCCATATACTATACAAGGTCCATCTCTGGAAAATATAGCACCTCTAAAACTTGGGATGTCAAGAAAATGTGAGCAAAGAGGCCACAGATCTCATGATTTTAACAACTTTAAGTCTACCTCCTGTAGGATGTTTTGTTTTGTTTTGTTTTAGTTGTTTGTTATGTGTGGTAGTTCTGAGCACTAGAAAGAGCTAAAGCCATGTGGTCCAGGAGTGCCTGTCTCTGCATAGGCATATAATGTCACAGGTAGTGAGCCAACAGGAGGTATGGAAGAAAATGGAACAGTCCTAGCCCTATATACTTTATCAGACATGAAAATATGTACCTGTAAAAGATAATCTTTCCACACCCTGCTGGGGATGTTCTGTAAGGAGCAGCCCGCCTAGCTGATTCTCTGGGGTCCAGCCTCTTGGGTCTTCCCTGGAATTCTTCTTTAAATTAGACTGGGGAAAGCATGAAAAAATGACATGTTATTAAAAGAGAGCATTGTACAGCTGTAAGGGTAATAATTTTTGTGACCTTGTATTACATAGATCATGAAACATTAGCCCAATCTTTGACACTACCACATTCGCCAACACAAGAGAGACAGAATTAGTTACCCTAGAAGGGTAAACAGCGTGACTTGGAATTTTGCCTTGAGATTTCTGCCTACTACCATAGAGGTGATGATTGAAACCCAGTGGGAGTTCTGAGGCAGAATTCAGCTGCAGCGAAATTAGTAAGAAATAGTAGAAGGCCCCTATCCCCTGCTTCTTCCTGTTTTCCCAGAAGCTGCCCAGGCACATTGGTCTGGGTTCTGAGATGCTCAACAGGTCAGTCCTTTTCACTGGGACCTAGTAGAAACTCCTTTGCATAATGGATCTCTGAAATGTATTTGCTAGAATCTTTAGGATATCCATGCCTAAGAAAATAAAGTATAGCAATTTCATTTTACCATGTCAATTATATGAACTCACAGTTTAGTTATGAAAGTAGCACATGCATTTTCTAAAAGTTCTAACTCCATGGGAAGCATCCCATGAATGCGAAGGAGTTCTCTGTGCTGGTATCCCAACTCAGTACCCAGCAAGAAACACTGTCAATGTGGACAAAAATGCTTGCTTGTATGTTATGTCAGAAATTTCTCGCTCATATACATACATATCTGTACATGCCACATGTATCCACCATACTTAAATAGAAATGTATTTATTTGTATACACATATGGGCATATGTGCCGTACACACATATTGCATATGTTTAGAAATGACATTTTAAAAGCATGCAGATCGTCTTTACGTGTATAGTTGACACTCATAGGCAATGGTTGGTAAAGAGACAGGATTTTCATTTAATTGTCATTTTCTCTATTCCTGAGCTTACTTCTATCCTTGCATCACTGCAGTTGCACATGGCATTGGATAGTGTCAGAGTCCTAAAGTCCATAATCAGTAAGTCTTTTGATTACTTATATGTTGCCTTCCACAATACATGAAACCACCCTGAGCCCTACGGCTTGTCCATTCTATTTTTAGATCTCACGGCAGTGAAGGAGGATTATTTCTTCTATGGTCTCCTCGCTGCTTCAAAGCTGAGTTGAGAAGCCTAGCCTAGCACCCATCAGCTTCCGAATGCTCTTTAGCTAGGGCAAGCTGTTGAGGAGGAGAAGGGGTAGTTACTTGGATTTGGTCTGGGGTTGGAGCAGCTTGTCTTCCAGTAGGAGAAGCTAATTAAATCATTGAGCATAGCATGGTGTTTTATTCAGTTATGCTCTTTAAAAGTAAAAATAGATCTTCGTTAAAAATGGCTCACCATAACCACCAAGTAAGACTGCTAATTGTTCTCTCCAACTAAATTATGCTCCTGTTACAGAAAGAAAGACCATGTATTAAATTAGATATCTGAACACACTGTAATATGTATTTAGTATAAATTCCCTCTGCCCACGTCTCCAACAATGCTGCCTTTTCAACTCACAGTTCTCAGGAACTGAGCTCCGCAGTGAGCTGATGGGATGTCTTCTTCTAGTGTCATCACTCATGGCCTTCCCCCCAGTTCTCTGGCTGAGGCACCATTCCTGGCACCATTGCCTATCACTTTGTTTCACAGATGCTTAAATCTTCCCCAGATGTTATAATAAAATATATCAAGATAAAATTTCCCTTTGGGGGCAAGTACCAGTATTGGCCAAAGGATAAGTACATGCCTCCTGACCTGGCCGCCGTATAGAGTTATGACCAGTTGATTCTTAGAAGCAGTCAGGGAGGTTTAGTTTATTTCTTTGTTTTAGTGACCTGAGAGGTCACAGTCATAGATACCCCTTCCACATCGGATGGTGTAGAATGGTGTAACCAACATGTGCTTTCAACATCACCCAGAGAATGGGATTGTATAAGAGTTAAACCCTTGAGAGCAACCTATGGATTTTAAGGTTGTTAATGCAGCTTAACAAGAAACCTAAAAACAGAAATAAGCAAAGAACACCACACTGGACAATCCGCTCATGCAGAACATTCAAATTTATTATTCTGGTCCCAAAGAGGAAACAGAGAACAATCCCAACGCTATTAAAGCAAATACTTTATAGCAGAACCTAAATGTTGGATGACGTATTACTCCAGGAAGTACTAATTAGATATGTATTCAGTCATGCTCATCCAATAATATGTTCAAAAACCTGTCTTATTTGTAAGTTTCTTTTAAACATTTCTTTCAAATTATTTATCACTCATTGCAATACTTGGTGAAAATATAGTCACCTAGGAATGGAGTGGATAAACAACTTATACAGACAGGGACAAAAGAAAAAATCTAAATAGTTTAAATTCTGTGAGTTGTGTGTGCATGAACTCTGGAGTACCTCAGTATATCTTGAAAGTTCCCCAGAGTCTGTCATGTTTGTTACTCTGGCTAGCATATTTTAGTTCTGTACAAGCAAATGTTAAATAGGAAAGCAACAGTACTATTTTGTATTTCCATTTCCTTGGGATCCTGGTTATGTTCTAAAAAGTATCCTTGAAACGAAAGCCTGAAGATAAAAGTTAGAAACTCTACTTAAATAAAGCCTAAGATTTATTTATCCCAGCCCTCGGGAGCTAAACCAGGAATAATAAGCAGAATGTTCAGTGGGTTTTGATTAAATATAAAGAAGATGAAGTATGAGTTGCCAAATAATGCAGTGGGCATGCATACAGAGTTACAAACATTCACCATCTGGAAGCACTTAGGTGGGGGTATTTGACCATCGTTAGGAATGTCGCTAGTAAGGACTCAAGCTCTGAAGGGGCTGCAATTACATTGTTATTTTCTTTACATAATTTTGAAAATGACTTTGTCTGACGGCAACATTTGATCTTTAAAAATTTATGAGAGCCTTGATTTCTTAAAACATCACTTCATACACAAGGAAGTTTCACACCTTGGAGGGGGTGGTCTTTAGTTCTCATTTTAAAAATTAAAAACTAAGCACAGATTCAAGAACTCACAAAAGGAGAACACATACGGAGATAAAAATTCAAAATTCTTCTGAAAACATTTTGGGTGTTGATGAATATTTTTGGACATTCTCAAGAAAATCTTTATTGGAAATCTTACCATTCTTCCAATATAAAAAAAACTGCTGTGATTTGAGATTCTTAGAATTAACTGTAACCTAATCACAGAGGGAAATTCTGCTCGGGGATCTTTAGAAGCTAAGTAAATGTACATGAAAGGCATCATGGGAAATCCCTTGGCTTCTGGTACCAGCATGGTAATTGCAAAGGAGGAAATTCAGAACAAAACAGTGAGTTAGGTTTTCTCTCTGTTTCAAGAGTTCCAGTACCTGGAGGCCAGTGGTGTCTGAGTTGGCTGCCTTTGGTAGTGGGAGCAATAGAGACTCTCTTGTTTCTCAGCTCTTTGTTAAGACACACATGTGGCTCACAATATAAATTATTTAAAACAATTAAACTATTGTTTATTAACAGCTTCCTTAAGTTTTTTTAAGTCAGTGCTTTGATAGTTCGATGCATTTTTAACAGTTCTGAGCTTTTATATCTGACACCATTCCATGCTGGGGATAATACAGGTATGATATCCCAAATGAACCAATTGAGTCTTGGCATAGTGAATTAACTTACACAGAATCACACAGTCACAGGGTCCCCGTCAGATTAGGGAGCTCTTGAAATTTCAGACTACTGTACTCCAAAATGATGCTTTCTGGGGATTGCCTTCGATAGAGTTTCAGATCCGCTGTTCAGTTTTCCATGATACAAAGTTTCTCCATTAAAAAAAGAAAATCTATCAGAGATTCCACAGCCAAGTTGAGTAGAACCAAGAGGCATCTTAAATTTACAATTCCAGATGTTTTGTTATCCAGATGTGAACAAATTTCAAACACAAAAGTGCTCAAGGTTTGGATACTGTGGTAGATTTCGTTTTTGTTTAAGATCTCTCTGTCTCTCTCTGTTTCTCTCTGTTTCTCTCTGTCTCTCTCTGTCTCTGTCTCTGTCTCTCTCTCTCTTACTCTCTCTCCAGCTCTCCTCCCTCCCTCATTCCCTCTCTCAGTGAAAGTTCTTTTTGCCTCCTTTGAAGGCTAATATTGTTTCAGAATACAATACCAAAAGGTGTTCATAATGGCCCTGTCATTCAAAGCATGATTGATCTGTTTATGGGAGGGTGTAGGTTCAAAGTTCACTCTATACAATCACATGCATAGACATTAAGACACATATGGGAAACTATGCTGAGCTTGACGTGGAAAGAATAGCTAATGTTCTCTCATTCGGATTGTATATTCTCACCAGGCAGACTGGTGAGTTTGTACAATGATATCTGATCCTGAAAAAAAAAATAAAGGCAGTGTTAAGTTAGGAATAAGAATGTACCAAGGAGATGGGTTGTTTGGTACTGTCAGATCTGAGTTCTAAGGAATGAATGATGTGTGGACTCGAAACCAAGGGCAAAACAGATCAAAGCAGGTGTGAAAAGCTGGTAGCTTTATAATGCACGGCTTTTCATTTCTAAACATTGCATCCAGAAAAATTCAGTTGGGCTTCCTTGAGAAACAAAGTGTTTTTCAGCTGTTTCTTCCAGTGCTTAAGTGAAGATCAAAAATGAGCTTATTGATCACAGGAAAGTCAATCCTTATTTGGGAGGGAACTTGGAAAAATATATTTCCCAGCTTTAGTTTTCTATTATTTTAGACTGAAATGAATCTTGGAGCCCATTTGCTTCCAGGTTCCTGACAAACAGATGGCAAATTCATAAGGGGAATCAAGGGCATTTTTGAACAATATTATTCATTGCAATTGTAGGCCAAATCCTTTAGAGGCAGAAATTCTTATTCTCTGTCTTTCTCTGTCTCTGTCTGTCTGTCTCTCTGTCTCTGTCTCTGTCTCTCTTCTCTCTCTCTCTCTCTCTCACACACACACACATACACACACACACACACACACACACACACATAATTCTTTTGCTACTTGTCCTTTTGGTTGGGACTGGGATTTAGAGAAAAGACTGAAGACACCTATATTTGTATGGTCATAAAAAGACTGGAGCTTTTCTATTTCTCTCTGTGACTAAATGAAACTTAAACTCATGACAATAGGCTAGTGTATCTATATTTTATTTGAGAAGATTACAGTCTTAATTGACCATCTTCCCTTTCATCCCTAATGGTGATGCCTGAGACCCAGTTTTCTGGCAGGAGTAAGGGGACGAGTCCGTGTTCAAATACTGAGGAGACATATCATACCCAGAATTCTACTCTGACAGAGTTTTTACAACCCCATTCTCTCTTCTCTTCTGGGTCACTCCTTGTCCTTGGCTTGGGAAAGAAAAATAAGAACAGAGTTATAAGATGAGACAAAAATTAAAAAAAGAAAAGATTCTCAGGCCTAGAACAGCTGGATGACTATTGTCTTGTGTTTGGTACAGGCTCTCATAGCAACTCACAGATAATATATGTACACACTCAATGAACAGTGGTCCTCTCATAGGAGGCAAACTTTAGAGTGGCTTCAAGGAGTGTTAGCCAGGGAGTTTCAGTTTATGCAGCTTAGTTTATCTTGTGTATTCACATGACTGAACGTGAAACTTTGGGGTTGGGGAATGGGCGCCACTAATGGAAAGCTTTGTAGTAGAAATCCCAAAGAGTAGGATGTTCAGATTCCTTCAACTGCCCACAGATTTTTTTTTTTATTTTGAGACAGGGTTTCTCTGTGTATCCCTGGCTGTCCTGGAACTCCGTCTGTAGACCAGGCTGGCTTCAAACTCACAGAGACCTGCTTGCCTCTGCCTCCTGAGTACAGTGAATAAACTCACACACCACCATGAGAGGCCTGGTTCACAGATTGCTGGTTCATTAATAAAGGCTGAGAAAAGTAAGATAAACTTGAAGAATTTTATCTACAAAGTTAAATTTCTTTTAGTCTTAAATATTCAGATAGTAGACCTTGTTATTTGAGGATATAAACCTAGCTCTTTTTTTTTTTTCCTCTTTAAAATGGTAGATATGAGCTGATTACAAGCAATCGCTACTTAAATGAAAAATGCCCAAAGAAATGACAGCCCTGCATCATTTGGGGTTTTTGTTGAAGTTCACGAGCAGTTCTCACAGAAACATTCTTCATATTTGTAGTGTTTAAAGCATTTCCTCATCTGACACCTACTGCGCCCTGCATAATGCATCCAAATGGCTCCTGATCATTGGGTTTTCTTATCCATGACATTTTTCATTTCCCACCCTATCCCACACTTCTTCCTGGCTGGACTGAGGCGCTAACCCACGCACACACAGGCTTAATTTACAGTGCAGTTAGGATCTTGTTGCTTGCTGATACCCTGATTGTGATTTGGAACACAGCAGAATGTCTGCCCCCCCGAGGGAAGGTTGGATGAATCTGGGGACTTTAAAGGACAAAATGTTACAGTGCAGTAGAAAACCATGTATGGAAGAGGTAACGTGCAAATTAGCCTCATATTTGTTAGCTCAGCTCTTTTTTCCAAATTGCCAAGAATTAAGTGAATCACCAGGAGTGCTCTGTGGCCCACAGCTATTTCAAAGCGAGGAAGTGATTTCTGTGAAGTGTTGCATGGCTGATATTGCCATCAGAATGAAAATGTTTCAGAGTGAAAAGGCTCTTGAGGCATCCTGAGGACCACCAGCTAGAGGTGGGTCACTCACAGAGGCAACTACATGTATATGAAGACTTGGGGCCATGTTGTAAAGGGCTCATTCGTGCTTTCTGAGTCTGTCTGATTACATCCCAGAGTCATGCTACGCCGCTGCAAACTGGCAGCTGCAGGGTGGGGTTTCCCCCAGTAGTAGCAGCTATGGCTGTAGAAGAGAAAGTTTTATCTCCAGGTAATGTGGAATCCAGATACTATGAAGTGGAGGGAGGGTGGGTGGGAAGGGTGGGTTGGGAAAAGGGAAGAAAGGAGGTTTTTTTGTAATAAAGTCATAAAGTATTTTTCCCTAATTTTCTCGCATTTCCTATTTATATAAAGAATCTTGATCACTGTGTTGCTCTACAGAGATTTTCAATGGAATTAATTTGGGAGACTGAATTAATCTCTGCAAAAGAAATTGACTAGTTATACTTACTTTTTGGACACTTTTTCTGTATTGTGAATTGTGTGGAAATGTACAGAATAAAAATGAAATATAACTGATTTGTTTCTTTTCTTTCTGATCCACGGTACAATAGATGAGAATGCTAACTTTAACTTTAGTTGAATTACATTGTTTTAGATCAAAGAGTAAATGAAGAGTTGGCAGGCAACATTGGGAAAGGATCCCAAATAAGGTATAACTGTTCTGAACAATCACACTTCTGCTTCTACAAAGAACTAATAAGGTCAGGTTTAACTTTCAGTCTTAATACAAAGGAAGTATAAAAGAATCGTTGTTAAAGTGTTGAACCCTGGGTAATAAAGAAGTGTGTCCCCGAAAGATGAGAATCAAATGACAAAAGGTCTAATTGTTCCTACTGTAAAGACAGCAAATTATTTCCAGGCAGTGAGCACCAAGAGTGGAGCCTGGCAGACCTCAGACACAGGCCTGAGAGTTAAGGATATGGATAAGGCTAGTGCTTAGATGGAGGAGTTTTAGGAAAGAGAAATTAAGACAGAGGCTCCCCTTTAAGTTTCACTAGGGGGCTACACTATATGTGTGTGGTGAAACTACCTAGTCTTGAGAAATCTAAGAGGATTAAAACATGGCTCCAGCTGCATATGTAGCAGAGGATGGCCTTGTCGGTCATCAGTGGGAGGAGAGGCCCTTGGTCCTGTGAAGGCTCTATTCCCCAGTGTAGGGGAATGCCAGGGCCAGGAAGTGGGAGAGGGTGGGTTGGTGAGCAGGGACAGTGGGGAGAGAATAGGGTTTTTTTTTTCCCCCCAGAGGAGAAGCCAGGAAAGGAGATATCATTTGAAATGTAAATAAAGAAAATATCTTAAAAAAAATACATTGTAATGAGTCTTCATATAAGGCTGTGAGTGTGCCAGTATTCCGTAGCCATACTGGAAAATCTCACTGCTGTAGGAACCATGGGGATGGCTCAGCAGGTCAACGTGCAAAGCAGTCAAAGCACAAGCTTGAGGGCCTGAGTTCAGACCCCTGTCTGCATAGAAAGCTGGTTGTGGGTATGCATAGATCTATGTTCTCTGTTCTCAGGGACAAGAGAGTTCTGTGGCTTGCTTGGCCACCAGCCTAGCTCCAAGTCCAGTGAGAGACGAGCAGAGCAAAACAACCAACATCACCCTCTGGCTTCACAAGGACATGTGGGAGTATCCACTCTCTTGCAACACTTGCACATGTACCTCCCCTGACCCCACCACACCAGGGTGTTTTCTGGTAACTATAATTTGCTTCAGTTCTGAGATGGTTACAACCAACACTTATCACACACATACCCCACCCCGATACCCCCACCCCCATCCATGTCGTGTTTCCTGCTTCTGACACACCTGTGTATTAGATGTTACATGTGAATTTTATTTTCTTCCTCTATAATGAAGTTCAATCATTCAAAACTGATTTTGCATCTTTTAAGATGTTCTGTTTATGACTGGTTAAGCAATATTAAACAACTGTAAGGCTACAATACTTTCTTAATGTATAAAACAAAAAAGCAAAGCAGGACAAGATTTACATCCTCACGAA
>JADRCD010193300.1:0-18503 GCA_019843815.1 Montemys delectorum | reverse complement strand
CACAGACACAGACACAGACACAGACACAGACACAGACACAGACACAGACACAGACACAGACACAGACAGACAGTTATAGACACAGACAGAGACATACACACAGACACAGATACATGTCTATCAGACTTATTTTCTTTCTTTTTACTCTTTTTACATCCCAATGACAGTTTCCCTTCCCTCCTTTCCCTCAGTCCCTCTACCTTGATCATCCTCCCCACTTTATCTACTCCTTCTCTGTTTCTCTTCAGAAAAGGGCAGGCCTCCCATGGATATCAATCCACCATGGCATATCAAGTTTCAGTAAGACTAGGCCCCTCTCCTCAGAGTGAGGCCGAGAGTGGTAACCCAGTAGGAGGAAAGGGTTCTTAAAGCTGGTAACAGAGTCAGAGAGAGACTCTGCTTCCACTCTTAGTACACAACATATGTGCTGAGGGCTTAGGTCAATCCCACATAGGCTCCTTGGTTGTCAGTTCATTCTCTTTGAGCTCCTATGAGCCCAGGTTGGTTGACTTTGTGCATTTTTTTGGTGATATGTTTGAACCCTCCGGCTCCTGCAAGCCTTTCTTCCTTCCTCCACAGGATTCCCCTAGCTCTGCCTAATGTTTGACTCTGGGTCTCTGCATCTGTTTTCATCAGTTGTTGGATGAAGCCTCTCTGATGACAACTGGTTTAGGCACCAAAGAACAGGATGACCATACTAAAATCCACAGACCCAGAGAAGCTAAGTAACAAGGAAGGCTCAAGGTCATACTCATGAATCTCATGGTGATGATGAACAAGAATAGGCACTGAGGGTCGATGATGGCGATGTGATGTAGGGGAGTGGGAGGGGGTGTTTGGAGTTGGGCAGTGAGTTCAAGAACAGGAGGGATCAGATTGGGAGAAGATGGAGGCAGAGTACTGTGTAAGCATCCTTTTGGGAGGCTGCTTTATTGGGTTATGTTATCTACCACCCTTCCAAACCATATTTCATTTCAATCTCCCCACCCTAACACTAGGTAGAAGAGAAAGATTAGAGGGGAAAAGAGCTTTAGACCTCTTTAGGTTACTTCCTGCTGATTAAAGGAACAAGGGGCCAGAAATAACAGCATGAACCAGAAGCAGATGGGGCGTCAGCAGGGGCAAGCAGCAGCTGTCCTGGGCTCCCTTGGGGCTCTCATATCTATATCCTGCCAAGAGTTCTCAGAATTCCAAACATAAACTCTATGTAGCTGGCAAAAAAAAAAAAAATCACACCCCTCCTAGAACATGAGACAATCATAGTAAACAGCTGTGGACAGTCTGAAACAGCCCCGTATCTCACACCCTGGAATAAACCAGATCATAGTCACATGAAATAACTGGTTTTTTAAAGAAAGCAAAATTCTCAGTACAATACTGGGAAAGACAACTGGAATGGAGGAAGCATCTTTGGGATGAGAGACAACTGGATCAAGGGCATCGTTGGGATGAGCTAGAAACCTAGTGCAATGGAAATTATGAAGCAATATATGAAGGTGTCTCTAGCTAAGACTCCTAGCAATAGGGAATACAGAGCCTGAACTCAACATCTCTTGTAATCAGGCAAGACACCTGGAGGGATTAACACACCAATTGGGCCACAAAATCTTTGACTTAAAATTTGTCCTGCCTACAAAAGAAGAAATAAAGGTAGCACAGAAATTGTGGAAGTGACCAACCAGTGACTGGTAGAGCTTGAGATCCACGCCATGAGAGGGAGTCCATCCCTGATATTACCTCAAGAGTCAAGACCCAGAGACTGGAGAGCCTAGAGACCTAGGATAGAAAATGATTGCTAATGATATTCTGCTGAGACCATTCTTAAAGTGTAGTGGCATATTTAGGGATAATACTTTCTGCTACTTTCACACCTGACTGTTGGACTTTTCTGAATTCTAGTTCTCATCCTTGTAATGGGAATATTACATTATACCCTCTATTAGGAAGTAGGAATTATGTTCTTACCTCTTGCTTCTGTCTTTATGAGTCCTTATCTGCAAATAACCCACATGCCAATGTATACTTCTATAATTAACAAAGGATTTGTGATATCTCAAATGTGTTATCATTTACATTGTTTCGCAATTGGTTCATAACTTAGCCATGGAAAAGTTTTTTGTTTTTTGTTTTTTGTTTTTTGTTTTTTTAAATTCAGATTCCTGATAGGGTCAGAAAGAAGGCTAAGTAAAGAAAAATGAATATAGAAGTGTTATGATATAGACATTGGTGAATATTAACTACCACTTGTATTTACTATTATTACTTTCAAACAGTCCCTTTAATAAAGTCATGCCTGAAAATTCACTGATGTTCTTTAAATTGCAAATAACTGTTATAGTAGGTAGAACTAATGAAACTGTATTTTTTTAAAAAAGAACTCTGCAGCCCACATCTTTTGACTAATTTGGAGTGATATTTATTATTTATTATTCTGAGAAGTAGTGAGATTTAACTATACCATATTTCATTTAATATAAGATGTCATTAACAATAGCTTATATATTTATTTTTACCCTATTAAGAAAGAAAAATGTCTCTAATTAAGTCTAAGAAGCTATAGAGTCTGATTTTCTATTCACCTATGAGCTGTGACAATTTGAAATTAAAGTAGAGGCAGTGGTCAGACTCTCCATATTTCAAAGCTATATTATTGATTTCTTGGAACCTATTGGCAATTCCAACAGACATATTTTTGCTAGACCAAATATGAAAAATTAATATAGAACAAAGATTCCATAAACTTGTCCCTTGATCACAGCTATGAACTATAGCCCCAGACCATACCAGTATTAAGCTACTGAATTTTAACCTGCATTTAAATTCAAATTTCTTTCTAAAACATTAGCAAATAAAATATTTTCTTTTCAGCATCTAAAACATGTACTCATATGTGTGCATATACAGCTGTTCTTGTGAACAGGCTTGAAGCAGAATCTATAACTTATAAAAACTGTATATTAACACAAAGCTAAAAGATTCAAATAAGCTTCACAAGGCACATTATTGGTTTCAGTATTTCTTTTGATTTGGGTAGTATTCATCACAATGAGATATTTAAAGCTACCAAAATGAACATACATACTTGATGGAAAATATCAAGGAATATTTACCACTTTTTTTGTATTGTCATTTTCTGCTTTCAATTTTCAAGCCCACTAGAAGCTGGAAAAGATTGAATATAAATTCCTGTAAGTGGAGTTGTTTTTCTTCAACTACTGTTTCCTTTTCTTTGAATATTACTGCCACGTTGGCATGTTTATTCATGCAGCTCATTGATTCATGTCCTTATTGTTCTTGTTTATATCTAGTGCACAATTGGTATTGTAAAATATGGGCCCGTGAAGTGAGACTCTTGGTTTGAAGTAGCTGGCCTATAAAACTAAGCTATTAGATTAACAAGTCTGTGCATTAAAATGGTGAATCCATGCAAGGCTGATTTTCAGTCTATCACTTCCATACCAGATGAGAGAGAAAAATGACTTAGCATTTGCATAGTTCTTGAGTCTGTCTGGAATGATTTGCACACTTTAACTAACACTACAGCTGCAACTGTTAGACATAGTATTGTGCCGGACTGGCTCTGTGTTCTTTAAATACTTTGTCTGCTATTGTCCCAAGAAGTTCAACCAGAGCAGTAGTGAACAAACACAGATTTGTCACAATCCTCTAGAACTTTAGTTTCCTAAAAGTTTCCATCTGTCAGTATGAATGACTGAGGCACAAGATGGTTCACTTTTTTTTCTTGCTTATGTGACTTGTATTGCATACTGTATTACACATTCACATGAAAACATCCAAATTCACGAAGACAAATGAATTTGCCTAGCATTTTCTGTTAGTGTTAGAAACTAGGACACTAATCCTTCGGGGATCTGATTTGTTATAAAATTCTTTGTCAGTTCTCTCTTCTTATTCTTTTATTAGATATTTTCTTTATTTACATTTCAAATCATATCTCCTCTCCTGGATACCCCTCCAAAAAAATATCAAAAACAAAAACAAAAACAAAAACAAACCCTGTTTCCTGCTCACCACCCCACCCTCTCCCACTTTCTGGCCCTGGCATTCCCTACACTGGGGCATAAATCTTCACAGGGCCAAGAGCCTTTCCTCCCATTGATGACTGACTGTCCCATCCTCTGCTACATAAGCAGCTGGAGCCATTAGTCCCACCATGTGTATTCTTTGGTTGGTGATTTTGTCCCTGGGACCTCTGAGAGTACTAGTTAGTTCATATTGTTGTTCGTCTTAAGGGGCTGCAAACCCTTCAGCTCCTTGGGTTTTTTTCTCTAGCTCCTTCATTGGGGACCCTGTGCCCAGACCAATGGATGGCTGTGAGTCTCTACTTCTGTATTAGTCAGGTACTGTCAGAGCCTCTCAGGAGACAGCTATATCAGGCTCCTGTCAGCCAGTACTTGCTGACATCCACAATAGTGTCTGAGTTTGATAATTGAATATGGAAAGGATTCCCAGGTGGAACAGTCTCTGGATTGTCCTTCCTTCAGTCTCTGCTCCATAGTTTGTCTCTGCAACTCCTTCCATGGGTATTTTGTTCCCCCTTCTAAGAAGGAATGAAGCATCCACACTTTGGTCTTCCCTCTTCTTGAATTTCTTGTGGTTTGTCGATTGTATTTTGGGTATTCTGAAGTTCTGGGCTAATATCCATTTATCAGAGAGTGCATCCATGTGTGTTCTTATGTGATTGGGTTACCTCACTCAAGATGAATCTGGAGAATATCATCCTGAGTGAGGTAACCCAATCACAAAAGATATTTCTCTTTATGTAAAAATTATTCAGTGTGTGATTTGTTAAGGGTCATAGATCCTTAAATAATATAAATGATACAACATGCTAGGATATATTTGTGATAGTATAAGACTAGAGAATAACTTTTTAAAGATTTGCCGCATTTTTAAAATATAGAGTTTGTGGTTACTTTTAAATTTAAACAATTGCTAATGTGGAGAACTTGGACTTCTCCATCGCAAGCAGAAATATAAATCGCGTATAGATTGGACCATAGCTTATTTTCTTTTTTCTCTTTATACTTCACAACCCCAAATCCCTGTCAGTGGGTTACTAAGGGTGGGTGAAGTCTTGATTTCTAAACAGGAATTAAAGGCTTAAGCCCAGAAGGCTTAACCTCATAGGTTTTATTTGTATGAGATAGGATTTATCATATATGCCACTATTTCTAACCTCCTATATTTATGCTAAGGGCTGAAGAGTGTTAGGTGTGTTAAAGTGAGTAGCAGCCTTGCTAGGCACCTGCTGAAGTTCAGATAACACTGAGGTCCCTCTCTAATTGTCTTCATTTGGTGGTTGTGGCTTTTACTTTCTCCCCCATTACATTCACATGTGCAGCTGGCAGGCACTGAGCTGGCTGAGGGAGGGATCTCCTGGTTTGCTGCTAGTTGATGTAATTGAGTACACATTGCAGCATGGGAGGAAAAGTTGAAAAACTTGGTTGCTGTGTTAAGGGATGTCCAGATACACAATGATTTAGTGACTCCTTCCCTCCCAGTCTTAAACATCTAACATAGAAGGTGATTAAACCATAAATGGGCTCAACTGGAATCCAGTCAAATGGTCATCTCAAAGAAAAATAGAATGTTCTTACCAATACTCTTTGGAGTCCAACATGTTTGCATTATTTTTGGTCCTTGGTATGTTTGTGTGTGTATGTGTGTGTGATATGTTCACATGTACATGCAGATGTACATGTATGTATGTGATTGTGGAAGTTAGGCACCTTTATTGCTCACCACATAATATTTTAAAATGTATTTATTTTTTAATTAATTTATGTATCTGTTTCGGCATGTGAGTGTATGTACTTGTATGTGCAGGTAAGCATGGGTGAAGGCCGCAAAAAAAAATCACACATTTTTTTCTGTATCTTTTTGCCTATTCATCTGAAACAAAGTCTCTTCCTAAATTTGGGGCTTGCCTTTTCCATGTTCACCTGAAATCCATTCTCCATTCTCCACCAGTTTAGAACTGGGGTTATCAGTGTGGCCAGCTGCCTGGCTTGTGTTGTAAGTGCTGGTGTCTGAACTTCTATCTTTATGACTGCAGAGAGAATGCTCTTAACTTCTGAAGCAACTCTTTAGCCTCTTTATTGGTTCAATAATCCAAGAGAATCAAAAATTCATGAATTTGGCTGGCCAGTGAACTTCAGAAATCCATCTATATTTGCCTTCATGCACCCATCACAGGAGTCACAAGGTGTCCTGCAGTGCTGGGGATCTCAACTCAGGTCCTTATATTTCCACTAAAGAAACTTCACTGAAGGATCTCTTCAGTCTCTTCATGTCCATTTCAAAGATAAGACATATTCAGACATTCAATCATCTCCTTGATGGGTCATTTCAAATCTCAGAGGAAGAATATTTGCTTTTGAATCGTTTCAGTGATGCTCTGAATTCTAGGTCTGGCACCGCTGTAAGAATTTCTAGCTCTGGGATTTAGTTTGTTCTTTTATACCAGCAACATCAACATTTTACCATGGACAAGTGTTGTGTTGAAAATATGAGAGTCCATTAATTACTTACAGCAGTTTCTAAAACATGAGTAGACAATGTCAACTCTTTCTCATCTACGTATTCTCAGAATTTTCAAAGTTGATACAATTTTCCTGCTGCTGCTGTGTTAAATGAAGATGATATTTTCTTAGCTGTATTGTATTTTGGAGTTCCTAAATATATGCTTTCTTTCTGCTCTTTTTATTTTTTGCCATTTTTATTTAGCTTCAAAGAAACTTGATCATATGTCCTCTATGTCTCTGAGCTCTAGCTTTCTAAATGAGGAAATTTTGTTTGTGTGTGTGTGTGTGTGTGTGTGTGTGTGTGTGTGTGTGTGTGTATGTGCTGTGTTTACATGTTTTGGGGCACATGTCTTTGTGCTGGTATATGTGGAGGTCAGAGGTGGAGCCCAGGTGTCTTACTCTATCTCTGTCAAATTTATTTTAATTTTCTGTATTTTCTCAGTAATTCTTTATACGCTACCATTTATTTTGATCAAATCTTACCGCTCCATTTCTTTCAATCCCACCCCTAACAACAACATACTCCTTCCTCTCCTAATTTTATGTGCAGGTTTTAAAAACACAGAGAATATATTGTTCGTCCTAAGGGGCTGCAAACCCTTCGGCTCTTTGGGTCCTTTCTCTAGCTCCTTCATTGGGGACCCTGTACACAGTCCAATGGATGGCTGTGAGCCTCTCCTTCTGTATTAGTCAGGCACTGGCAGAGCCTCAGAGCTTCCAGGGACTAAAACATGGTGGGACTCAGGGCTCCAGCTGCATACGTACAGCAGAGGATGCCTAGTTGGTCATCAATGAGGAGAGGCCCTGGGTTCTGTGAAGGTTCTCCAGCAGGAGAAGGTGGGTTGGTGAGCAAGGGGAGGGGGGAGGAAACAGGAATTTTTTTTATTGGAGGAGAAACCGAGAAAAGAGATACCATTTGAAGTGTAAATAAAGAAAATATCTTTAAAAAACTCCCCACAGAGAACACAATGCTGCCTGCGTAGTCCCACCCTATATTTTTAGAAAGGGTCGTTCAATGAGTCTGAAGCTTGATGATCATCTATACCAACTGGCCATTAGACCCCAAAGACCTACCATTCCAACACTGCGGATACAAGCACTCACTGCCATACAGAACTTTTAATGTGTCTGCTCAGAATTGAACATGGATTCTCATGATTGCATGGCAGCACATTACTAATACCCTCACTCTTGCCCTGGAAATTGCCTTTTCTTTCTTTTTGAAAAACAATTTATTAGTTATTTTATTTATTTACACTTTAAATATTATTCCTCTTTCTAGCTAAACCCCATATGCCCCCTTCCCCATACTCCTATGAAGGTGCTCTCCCACCCAGCCCTTCCTGCCTCAATGCCCTAGCATTCCCCTACACTAGGGCATAGAGCTTCTACAAGACTAAGGGGCTACCCTCCCAGTGATGCCGGATAAAGCCATCCTCTGCTACATATGCAGCTAGATCTATCGGTCTTTCTGTGTGTACTCTTTGGTTGGTGGTTTAGTCCCTAGGAGTTGTTTTTTTTTTTGGAGGGGGGTGGTTCTGGTTGGCTGATATTGTTGTTCTTCCTGCATGTTTGCTAACCCATTCATCTCCTTTAGTCTTTCTCCTAACTCCTCCATTGGGATACCTGCACTTAGTGCAATGGTTGGCTTCATACACTCAGGCATCTGCATCTGTATTGGTCAGGCTCTGGCAGAGCCTTTCCTGGGACAGCTATACCTGGCTCCTGTCAGCAAGCTCTTCTTGGCATCAACAATAGCATCTGGGTTTGATGTCTGCAGATGGGATGGATCCCTAGGTGGATGGCCTTTCCTTCAGTTTCTGCTCCACTCTTTGTCTCTGCATTTCCTTTTAACAGGAGTACTCCTGGATTAATATTTTTAAGATGGGTGGGTAGCCATGCCTATTCACTGGACATGGTTTCTACAGGTTCTCTCTCTCTCTCTTCAGTTAGGTATTTCTGTTAATGTCAACCCTGTTGGGTACTAGGAATATCTTGGGTTCCTGGCATCTGGTACTATCTAGTGGCTATTCCTAGTTTCCCATCCCCTACTGCTAAACACCTCTGTTCAATTTCCTGACCCTCTGTACATCTCCCCAACTTCCTCTTATACCTGATCCTGCCCTCATTTTCCCTTCCCCTTCTTTCTCCCTCCAAGATTCCTCCCTCCCTCTACCTCCCATGTTTATTTTCTTCCCTCTTCTGAGTAGGACTAAAACATGCACACTTTGGTCTTCCTTCTTCTTGGAATGTTTCATATGGTCTGTGAGTTGTATCGTGGGTACCCTGAGCTTTATTTGTGTGTGTGTGTGTGTGTGTGTGTGTGTGTATGTGTGTATGTGACAAATATCCACTTATCAGTAAATACATATCATATGTGTTTTTTGTGATTTGGTTATCTCACTCAGGATAATATTTTCTAGTTTCATCCATTTGTCTGCAAATTTCATGAAGTCATTGTTTTTAATACTGAGTAGTACTCCATTGTGTAAATGTACCACATTTTCTGTATCCATTCCTCTGTTGAGGGTCATCTGAGTTGTTTCTAGCTTCTGGCTATTATAAATAAGGCTGTCATGAATCCTTTACCAACCCTACATCCATGGGGCAAATATCCAAAATATACATAGAACTCAAGAAGTTAGAATACAGAATACCAATTAATCCTATTAAAATGGGAAATAGAGCTAAACAAAGCAGTCTCTCAACTGAGGAATCTCGAATGTCCATGAAGCACCTAGAGAAATGTTCAACATCTTTAGTTGTCAGGGAAATGCAAATCAAAACAACCCTGAGATTCCACCTCACACCAGTCAGAATGGCTAAGATAAAAAACTCCTGTGACAGCAGATGCTAGTGAGAATGTGAAGAAAGGAGGAATACTTCTTCATTGTTGGTGGGATTGCAAGCTGGTACAACCACTCTGGAAATCACTCTGGTGGTTCCTCAGGAAATTGGACATAGTATTACCCGAGGACCCAGCTCTACCACTCCTGCGCACATACCCAGAAGATGCTCCAACAGATAACAAAGACCTTTTATTTTCTTTTGATGCTTCTAAATAGGAAGCTAATCTTGAGCTGATAATTGTTCCTTTCAATCTCAGGACAGTTTCTCCCAGATATTCATTAGTTTAACTGCTTTTCCTTGGGAGTTTGGGGTAGTGTTTATTCTTCCTAGTTCTGTCATTTATCAGGAAGTCCTATGAAGCTCCTGCCCAAAGACTTACTTTTCTTTTGTTTTCAGTTCCGTTTGCTTATGTCACATCCTTACCATCTGTGATGAATATGCAGTAAGCTTTTCACTTCTTTCTTGACACTCATCTCTTTCCTTTCTTATTCCATTTTTTCCTCTCAGATGAAGATTACCCATGTCCCAGGTCTAATTTCTCTTCTTAGAAACTTCGAAAATGATTGCTTTTAAGCCAAAGTCTGAAACTTATATTTGACTCAGGCTCACTTTAATATATTAAATAATACCAATTTGTAAAATTTAAAACTTTTCAGATTACACAAGGAAGTAGAAAGACTATGTAACATACCCACCAAAATATTCTCCCTTCAGAGTTAGCATTTCTGATATTTATATACTTGCTTCAAATTTTGTTATAATTATATTTGTTAAATTAAGATCTGAAGTCATCCTCACTTCATTTTGGGCTCTAGGAATAGCAACCATATCTTTTTATTTCATATCCTGTGATTTTGGAGTGGCAAAATGACAGAGGTGTGCTATTCAGCAGGGACAAAGGTCTGATGGGGGACTGCTTCTAAGGTGATCTGAGCACTCCAAATTCTCCTAGGGGGAAAATCCTTTATGTCTTCTTTGATTTATTAAGAGATAAGATCAATGTCTCACAGACAACATAAAAAAATTTTCTCTTATAATGTTTGTGATACAAGCAAGGCACTAGGCCTCTGTACAATGTTTTTCTACTTTGATCCTCACTCATGAACTAATTTTTCTGTGCCTACTTGAAGATTTGTGAAGATAGCTTAAGATAATGTTTGTGACTCGAGATTATGTATATGAACTTACTATTGATATAGTATCCTGACCATTAGTTGCTCAAATTGTTCTTGATAATGTTTTTAAAGTGTGTCTTGATGATGGCATGCTATCAAAATGGAGAAGATGATAATGTCATATTCTTTCTTAGAAGAATACTGTACTACAAATATGTGGGTGTTGTAAACATGGTTTATGGAGTTTAGATTAGGATAGTAGTTTGTCTTCATCTATTTGGAAAGCATTCTTACTCTCCCAGTGAATACCTCAAACCACCAAGGCTACTAAAGCCTTATCATATCTTGTCTGAAACATATATGATTATGATAATGTTTAATTTATAAATTAGAACAGCAATAATAATAAAATACAGAAAAACAATAATACTATACTACAATAAAAATTCAGCAAATGTTGCTGCTCTCAACTAGAAATTTCCACGTAATGTTTTCAGGTTGTGGTTGCCTGTAGGCAGCGAGGGATGTGGCAAAGGAAACCTCAGCTAAGCAGAGAAGAATTTGTTATAAAATAGGCAGTGTTTGTTTCGCATCTGAGTTCAGAGCTGGCAAATGCTAATGTTACCATCTCTCTTGCTCACAAGCCTGATCTTACCCTGTGTTCATCTATAGCAGGAGCTAAAAGGTGAAAGTATTACTGTAACTGCCTCAGGGGAAGCTGTGGTGTGACTGTATCATTACAGTCTTTATCCCTGCTCCCAAAACCATCTCCTGACTATACTAGGGCTAGCCAACAGTTATGTGGGTTTCGCAATTACATCAGTGACTTGAACTTTGCATATATATATTTTTGTTGATGATCTAGGAATTTCACTTTGTGTACCTTGAGTATCTCTCTTTCCTGTTTAGGTCTGCCTCCAACCCTTGGGACTTCCTCCCCCCGAAAAAGAAAAGAAAAGGATGAAAAAATGCCGAATTTTTGTTGCCCATATGCTTACTAGAGCATAGTCAAACACCCAGTGGTCAGCCCATTAAAGAAAACTGAGTCTGTCCTTCTCTACCTGCACCCCAACCAACAGCCATCAGTTGTGGAGAGCTACACTTCAGCATCCTTATTACATTTTTTAAAGAGTTCACTTTGATTTTTTTTTTTTTTTTGTCTAGGCTATTACTTATTTTGCAGTGGGGATGGGGGAAGGAGTTATTATAGAAGCCTCCTATGTTCTCCTTTCTCAACTTTTAATCTGAAGTCATCAATACCATGGTAAAAAATAACACCTGATGACAGTGCAGATCACAGATATCCAAATGGTCTTTGGCATCAGCACGTGCCACAGACCTCAGCATGGTCTCTGGTGGCCGTACAAACCACTGGCACCAACACTGCCCTCTGTCACTTCACAAGTCTCAGACACCAACACAGCCCAAGGCAGCACAGGAAAAGGACATGAATATGGCCTCATGACAGCCTAGGTCACTCCTGTAACCATGGTTCTTGGTAGCAGCACAGTCTATTGGAATCAACATGGGCTTAGGCTGCAGCACAGACCCAGTCATCTGCAAGGCCTTCAATGGTAACAAGGGCCATGGACATCAATATAGACCCTAGTTGCAGTAGGGCTGTGGACCCAGACATGGTTCTCAGTGGCAGCACAGATCTGGACATCATCATGGCCTGCTGACAGCACAGGCCACTTACATCGATATGGTCCCCAGGCTACAGCACAGCCCTTGGGCATCAACACAGATTCAGGTGTCAGCTACAGACATCCTCATGGCTTGTGGTGGTCACTTAGGCCATGAACAGCAACACAGCCTCATGAACCCAAACATAGCCCTTGGAGGCAGCCCAGACCATGAGTTTTGTTTTAAGAGAGGATAAATGGAAATAAATTTGAACTTTACATAGCTAAATGAGTAACTGAGAGAAATGGTTCCAGATTGTTTTGAAAGCATAAAATGAAGTGATTTAAATCTAATAAATTATCTTGATTAATCAAACTATATAGACATGCTTATATAAATTGATTCTTAATGCTCCAAACCAAATAGATCAAATTTTATTTTACCCCAATGTCTTTTGTTTGTTTTCGATAAAGATACCTTCAGTAACTTCTGCCTCATGAATGGACCTTTAGCAAGTATGTAATTTCACATATGTTTATATTTCAAAATGACTTAGTCATTTCGAATGTTGCAATTAATACATGGTTTCTATTTTCAGAATGATCAGAAGCAGATTCTCTATTTCAAATCTTGATGGAAGTCAAAACAAGGATCTTTACAAGGAACCTGTATTTTTGTGAAGATGTTCAATGGACATTAATTAAAAGTACACTATTTTCTCCACGTGTTTCCCCTTTAATTCTAAGCCTAGAAGAGGACACACATGTTTTTTACACAATTTTAACCATATTCATGGGAGGTAGAGTAGTTTTAGTGAAACTAAGTTAAAAAAAAATAGAAAGGGATCTGCCTAGAAGATACACAAAGCAGAAACAGAACAGAACATTTCTTAGCTGTTTGTTCTCAATTTGTTTCATTGCAACCAGAAGAAAAATGATCAATGTAATTAATGATATTATTTTAACTGCTGTGCAAAGACCAAATGTTACAGAGTTAGTATTTGTATGGAGAGCAATGTGAAGAGATTAAACAGTAGTAATGACTTTGGTAAAATTAAAAAATGAAGCCAATATAAATAAAGTAGAAATATTCGGTCCATACTTTTGGCATTCTTGAATATTAACCTCCCCTTTTCTAAAGCAGCAACTCTCACTAACAGCTTTGTTGAGCTGACATGAGGTCCCACTTTTATGACTCTTGGCATCCCTGTAGGATGTTGAATAAGATGAGATAAATTGGACATTTCTTATCAGTGACATCCAGGCCCACAGACTTTGTCCTTGACTAGAAGAGTAAGCAATACAAGCTGGGTAGTACTGTGGCTCTTAGAGATTAGAAATTCTGCATATACATAAAGACAGATCCCTTTGAGTCTCACGAAGTATGTGAAAATATCCTTGAGTTTCTCTTTGTTTTTATGTGATACAGGTAAAGTATGCCATTGCACATTCACTAGCACAATGCTAATGAAAAATACGATTTCACTGAGCTTGTATATAAAACAAAAATTCTAGAAAGACTAAATTGCTAAAGTTGTCTTTAGTTTATGCATAGTAGACATACATGATAGAGAATGTTGTAGATAGTGTGCAATTAGAAATTACATGCATAAGTGGTTAGCTGAACAAATTACAATAAGTTCACTCCTGAAGAACTACTGGTTCTTCAGGAAATCAGATCCATTTTAGTGGCTCGAGATACTGAAAGGTTAAGTATCTAATCCCTGAGATCTAGCATCTACAAATGTGACTTTATTTGGTACTAAAATCATAAAAGATGTGATTAGTTAAAATGACATCATTCTTGTGTTTAATAAGCCACCCAAGACTTCTGATGTCTCTCTAAACAGTGATTCTCAACCTGTGAGTTGCAACCCCTGAGGTGGTTGAATGATCCTTTCATAGGGGTCACTTAAGACCATTGGAAAACAAAGATATTTAGATTATGATTTATAACAGTAGCAAAATTCCAGTTATGACTTAGCAATGTCTTAGAGTTTTATTTCTGTGAACAGATACCATGACCAAGGCAAGTCTTATAAGAACAATATTTAATTGGGGCTGGCTTACAGGTTCAGAGGTTCAGTCTGTTATCATCAAGGCAGGAGTATGGCAGTG
Organism: Montemys delectorum; assembly: GCA_019843815.1. Classification (NCBI taxonomy): domain Eukaryota; kingdom Metazoa; phylum Chordata; class Mammalia; order Rodentia; family Muridae; genus Montemys; species Montemys delectorum. Next base: position 4,247 of record JADRCD010193300.1, on the reverse strand, counting down.
TCCAGGCAGGCATGATGCAGGAGGAACCGAGAGTTCTTCATCTGAAGGCTGCTAGCAGAATACTGGCTTCCAGGAAGTTAGGACAAAGCCCGCGCCCACAGTAATACACCTACTCCAATAGACCACACCTACTCCAAAAAGGCCTTACCCTCTAACAATGCCACTCCCTGAGCTGAGGATATCATCACAAGCAATGAAAATAATTTCATGGTTGATGGTTGCCACAACGTGAGGAACTATATTAAAGAGTCATAACATTAAGAAGTTTTTTATTTTTTTAATTTTTTTATTAGATATTTTCTTTATTTACATTTCAAATGATATCTCCTTTCCCAGTTTTCCCTCCCAAAAATAAATAATAAACCCTGTTCCCTCCCTCCTACTCCTACTCAACAACCTACCCTTCTCCCACTTCCTGGCCCTGGCATTCCCCAATACTGGGGCATAGAACCTTCACAGGACCAAGGACCTCTCCTCCCATTGATGACCGACTAGGCCATCCTCTGCTACACATGCGGCTGGAGCCATGAGTCCCACCATTAGGAAGTTTGAGAACCACTGTTCAAATAAAAATCAAAAATGCTTCCAACTTGGGCCCTGCAGAGTCTCCCCATTAAAGTGTGGTGAAAAAAAAAAAGGCAGCTTTTCCATCAATGAGGTGGTTACGGGAGAACACAGCATCGACATTCCTAAGTGCATCCATGGTGTGTGCTCAAGCAAATCTGAAAATTTGTCACGGAGGAGAAGGGGACTCCAGATTTGTTCATTAATATCAGCCTCAGTAAAGTGTCTACTACACCAATGGAAGAAGGAATGCCCCATAATGTACTCATGTACCTTTCTTTAGAAAATGCAGTGAGCATGAGGATTTGCCAAGCACACTCTCATTTATGTCTCTGTTACGAACATTCATCCATTTATACACAGGCAAAGTGAAGGAGATTTAACTGCTGAGTGCTGAAGTCTTAAAATAATACCTTCAGAATCTGGTTTCCTCTTTGGCTGTAATTAACCATGCTTCGAAATCTGAGTCATCTCTAGGTTGTGAGCATGGCTGGAGAATTCTTCCAAAGTGCTCTTACCTACCTCACTTCTGGAGCTGATTTGAGCAGGGTAAGGCCTAAGATGTTTGAAAGTGGGTTCTGACTAATCATTGTTCTATGTAGTTGAGTAATTGGAAGGGCATTAAATATTTTTACACAAACTGGTATAGTGCCATTCACCACTTTTACAGGTTTTAAGAAAGCTCACTGTTAAATGGGAGGAAAGGCCAAATAGAGAAAATTTAGCACAGATCTTGTATGATCACACCACAGATATGGCGAATAGACTGTCAGAACAACCTACCTCTGAGAACAGAGAAACCTGGCACTGGCAATGAACAACTCCCTGAAGAAACACAGCCTGCCTCATATTGACTACAGTGAATTTCTGTTATGTAAGCCATGAAATGTGAAGCAGCCCTACTAACTTCATGCACTCACCTTGCTTGACCTTGGCATACAAATTGAAAACATCCAGAGATCTAGTCTGGTGTAATCTATAGACCTGGTGGGATGCCAGAGTTTGACAAATAAACTGATCCAATGAAAAAGATCCTTAATGCCTATTATTTTATTATTAATTTTTACAGAATCCCCAAGGTGAAAATTTAGAGTAGAGATGGATGAAACTAACTTTATTTCATATTAAACCTTTCTTGGTGACTTGTTTCGATTGTCAAGGTTTTTATTTCTTCTCAGAGTCATGGATAAATATCAAGGCTTGGCAGGTGCTAGGAAGCATTTTTCCTTTGCTGTGCCAGTTCTGTCCCCACTCAGGAATTGTTGGTATTGCAGAAGGAGAGCATAACAACTTTCTCCACCTCCCCAGTTTTTCATATACATAAAAATTTTATAGCTGTTAGGTACCTGATTTGTACATGTTCAACACTTTCTTTTGCTAACGGCTTGCCAATTGTATTCAGAAACAATTCCTTCTTCATCCAGTTCCTTCTCAGGTGGACAGTCACTGGAAGATCCACCTCCTGTTTTTAGCATAGATTTGTGCATGCCATTGAGACTTAAAGGGTCAGGTGTGTGTGTGTGTGTGTGTGTGTGTGTGTGTGTGTGTGTGTGTGTGTGTGTATGTGACTTTAGATATTATCCTAAGGGTAGAAACACTTGGAATTAATTTGAAAACCCACATAAATCTGCCTCTCATGGACCAAATAAACTCCATCCAGGAGGAGGTTCTGCAGATCCACAGCCCTCTCTGCCCCTTCCAGGAAAGCAGAGAGCTTGCCTTTGGGGAGTGCTCCAACCCAGATACTCAGGTGAGATCTCCATTTTCTCTCTGGTGACCTTCTAAGGTGGGACCAGCCAGGAGGCAAAGGCCTCAGAAGTGTCAGGGCAGCCTGTGCAGGATCCTTTCTACCTCCCTCTTCCCATAGGAGGAGGTTCTACAGATTCACAGTCCTCTCTGCCCCTTCCCTGCAAGTAGAGAGCCTGTCTCCAGGGTTTGTTCTGATCCCAGGACTCAGGAGGGATGACTGATTCACAGCCCACTGCACACAGGTATTACTTGAGGAGAGCTGATCTTCCAGAAGTGCTGACACAGGCTTAAACATCCACAGGAGGAACAAGCTCCAGCCAGAGATAGCAAAGACACCTAACACCAGAGAACAACAGATGGCAAAAGGCAAACAGAAGAATCTTACCAGGAGAAACCAAGACAACTTGACTTCATCAGAACCTAAGACTCCTACCACAGCAAGTCCTGGATATCCCAAATACCAGAAAAGCAAGATTTGGGTCTAAAATCATATCTCACAGTGGTGATAGAGGAATTTAAGAAGAACATGAATAACTCCCTTAAAGAAATACAGGAGAACACACGTAAACAGGTTCAAGCCCTTAAAGAGGAAACACAAAAATCTCTTAAAGAATTACAGGAAAGCACAACCAAACAGGTGAAGGAATTGAGTAAAACCATCCAGGACCTAAAAATGGAAGTAGAAACAGTTAAGAAATCACAAAGAGAGACAACTCTTGATATAGAAATCCTAGGAAGGAAGTCAGTAAACATAGATGCAAGCATCACCAACAGAATACAAGAGACAGAAGAGAGAATCTCAGGTGCAGAAGATACCATAGAAAACATTGACACAACAGTCAAAGAAAACACAAAAAGCAAAAAGCTCCTAACCCAAAACATCCAGGAAATCCAGGATGCAATGTGAAGACCAAGCCTAAGGATAGTAGGTATAGAAGAGAGTGAAAACCTCCAACTTTAAGAGGCAGTAAATATCTTCAACAAAATTATAGAAGAAAACTTCCCTAACCTAAAGAAAGAAATGCCTCTGAACATACAAGAAGCCTACAGAACTCCAAATAGACTGGACCAGAAAAGAAATTCCTTCCACCACATAATACTCAAAACACCAAATGCACAAAACCAAGAACAAATATTAAAAGCAGTGAGGGAGAAGAGTCAAATAACATATAAAGACAGACCTATCAGAATTATACTAGACTTCTCACCAGAGACTATGAAAGCCAGAAGATCCTGGGTTGATGTCATACAGACCTTAAGAGAACACAAATGCCAGCCCCGGCTACTATACCCAGCAAAACTCTCAATTACCATAGAGGAAGAAACCAAAGTATCCCATGACAAAACCAAATTTACACAATATGTTTCCACAAATCCAGCCCTTCAAAGGGTAATAAATGGAAAACTTCAACACAAGGAGGGAAACTACATCCTAGAAAAAACAAAAAAGTAATTTTCTAACAAAATTAAAAGAAGATAGCCACATGAACAGATTTCCAACCCTAACAATAAAAATAACAGTAAGTAACAATTACCTTTCCTTAATATCTATTAATATCAATGGACTCAATTCCTCAATAAAAAGACATAGACTATCAGACTGGGTAAGTAAACAGGACCCAACATTTTGCTTCATACAGGAAACCCACCTGAATGACAAAGACAGACACTACCTCAGAATAAAAGGATGGAAAACAACTCTCTAAGCCAATGGTCCCAAGAAAAAAAGCTGGAGTAGCCATTCTAATATCGAATAAAATCAACTTTCACCCTAAAGTGATCAAAAAAGATAAGGAAGGACACTTCATATTCATGAAAGGTATAATCTACCAAGAGGAACTTCCAATTCTGAACCTCTATGCTCCAAATGCAAGGGCATCTACATTCATAAAAGAAACTTTGCTAAAGCTCAAAGCACACATTGCACTGCACAC
>JADRCD010193297.1:0-16427 GCA_019843815.1 Montemys delectorum | reverse complement strand
GTGTGTGTGTGTGTGTGTGTGTGTGTGTGTGTGTAGGTATGTGGTGTATGTGTATGTGCATGTGAGTGTGTGAGTGTATATGTGTGTGAACCTATGTGTGTGCACACGTGAGTGTGTGTGTGCATGTTTTAGTTAGAATTTATGATGTATGTGTGTGCATGTGCATGTGTGTATGGGTATTTGTGTGCTTGTGTGATGTATGTATGTGTACATGTGGTGTATTTGTGTATGTGTATATGTGCATGTGTGTGTGCAGACTTGCACGTGTGTGTGAATGTGTGAGTGTGTGTGTGTGTTTGTGTGCATGTGTGATGTATGTGTGTGTGCACATGGGTGAGTGTGTGTGTACATGTGTGTGTGTATATGTTTGTGTGTGCATGTGTGTATATATGTGTATGTATATGTGTGTATGTGAGTGTGCATGTATGTGTGTGTGCATGTATATTTGTGTGAGTGTATGATGTATGTGTCTGTGTGTGTATGTGTGTGAATGTGTGTGTGTGTATATATGTGTGCATATGTGTGTGCATGTATGTATGTGTGTGCACACACATGTGTGTGCACATGTGAATGTGTGTGCATGTGTATGTGCGTGTGTGATGTATATATGTGTGTGTGCATATGTGCATATGTGTATATGCATGTGTGTGTGTGTACACACATGTGTATGTGCATGTGTGTGCATGTGTGTGCAAGTGTGATGTATCTGTGTATATGTGTGTATGCATGTGTTTGTGTGGATGTGTTTGTGTGCATGTGTGATGTATGTGTGCATGTTAATTAAAGCTAACACATGATCAACATGTTTTAGTTAGAATTTATGATGCCTATGCTTGGGTTAAGACCATTTACTCTCTGAGCCTTCCAAAGGGTCTCAACAGAAGAGACAGGTTGATATCTTAAATACTGTCAACTTCTCTCATTAAAAATTATTTAAAAATTTACATACACTATATTTTGATCATATTCTTTTCTCAAACTCCTCCTGATCCTCACCTCTTCCCTACCATCTAACTACATGTTCTTCCCCCTCTACCTTAAAAACAAGTAAAATTTAAAACCAAAAGTGAAAACACAACTTTTAAAAGAAAATAAATGAGACAAAAATGACAAAACAAATTTCTTTTAAAGTGTACAATAAAGTGGCGTTTGCTTTGTATTGGTCTGTGAGGGCTGAGTGATGCTCTGCTCCATAGGTGTAGCAATATGGCATTAGGAGTCATTTTGTTGCTATGTTCCTTTAGCAGCCGAGAACCCGAGACTAGATAGGTGGGTTTTCATCTAGGCCCATGATCTATCTAGTCTCGGGTTGTTATCTGCTTTACCAATCCAAGGTTTGGGTTCCATCTCATGTGGGGGCCTTAAATCCAGTCAGGAAGTATTTCTGCCCCAGTTTTAAGAGGCATCTACAGTAGTAGGTTTTATTTATTGCTAGTTGTCCTTCTCCATATTTCTTCTTTTACCCTGTGATCTAATCCTCATCCTATTTAATGCTTACATTCTAGCTTCCCCTTTATCTGTTTATAATACTGTATTCCATTTTCCTTTCTTCCTTCTCCCTTACTAACTAGCCCATTTCATTAATCATTCATATACATACATACATACATACATACATACATACATACATACATACATACATACAACATGCAATACCTTTATTTAGGGCTCTGGGTTATCTCACTCAGCAGATTGTTTCTAGCTCTTTCCATTTGTCCAAAATATTCAAGGCAGCTGGATAATACTCCATTGTGTGGATGTACCATGTTTTCACCACCCATTCCTCAGTTGATGGGCATCTAGGTCATTTCCAATTTGTGTCTAAAACAAACGAGATGTGCAAGTATCTCTGCATTGGGTGTAGACTCTTTCAGTTATATTTGCAACATCAGTATAGCCCGGTCTTGTGGTACATCAATTTTCAGCTTTTTGAGGAACCTCCATATTAATTTCCACAGGGCTGTACCAATTTGTACTCCCACCAGCAATGAATAAGTAAGGTTACCACATCCTCACAAACATGTGCTGTCATTTTTTTCTTATTGATCTTAGCCATTATGACTGCTATAAAATGAAATCTCAAAGTAATTTTGATTTGCATTTTCCTGATGGCTAAAGATATTGAATATTTCCTTAAGTACTTCTAAACCATTTGTGTTTTATCCGTTGAGCACTCTCTGCTTAGTCCTTAGTTCAGACTTAAAATGTATCCCATTTTTAAGTAGGGCTATTTGTTTTCTTGTGTATGTGTGTTCACATTTTGCTGAGGAGATCTTCATGCATCCTATGTAGAAGTGAGGACTTTGTACATGCTACAAAAAGTGTGTACTCCTAAGTTATAACCCACTTCTTCTATGCAGGATTTAGCAGCATTGGGCAGCATGCCTTAAAGATATTATCGAACTTTTTTGATGGTTTTTGGAATCATCTCATTAGAAGTGATTTCATTCTACATAGAAACAAAGTGAAATAAGCTAGTAGGTAGAAAAGTGAGCATCCAGTTCAGGTGATTTCCCACATTTGTAAAATCAGCACATCCAATCACTTCAAGTGAAAAGGTTTTGATTGCTGTTAGGCATGGGAAAGAAAAGGTAATCAAAAATCTAAGACCATCAAACAAAGGACATGGGGCTTTTACTTTTTAACTTTCCTTATATCTGGCTCTGAGTGTTCACTTCTAGTACTGGCTTCAGCAAGTCAGGAAACATTAATATAGGAAATGAGATTGTTATTTGTATAATTATGTTTTAATGAACAAAAGCATCAATAATATATTTATTAACATAAAATACTGCATTGTGGCTGTAAAGGAAGGTGCTATGTACTTTAAATGAGCTGGTGGATACAAAATTTCTTTGCTTTAAAGATGTCTAAATTCCTGTGAGATGTATAGAAAGCCAGTTTTAGAAATATTTAATTACCTCCTTACAGAAACACCCATTTTATTTCTAAAAGACTGGATGAGCACCTCACTGACAAAGCCTAGTCCCTTTTTAACAACTTTTGGATTTTTGTCTCTAGTAAAGAGAGAATTCACTTGAAAAATGATTTTTATGCTGCTACCAACATAGAAAAAGATTTATCAAGTATATTCTTTTGGAGAAAATATGAATGTGGTTACAACTATGGAATGCAGATTTAGAAAACCATCAAACTAAAATCCAAATTTTCAATAGCTCTCTTCTTATTGTAACAACTTTCTCCACTGTCCACTCACAATCATATTTTCAAGAAAAATGTCTCTTTATTTGACAGAAATTTAAACATTCCAAAGAGACTAGAATGTAGGGGCGAAGATTCCATGCCCACATCACCTTGGACTCTCTACATTTAATGAGCTATGGGGATGTTGTCCTCAACAATGGGGTCCTGTTTTCAGTTTTCAGAGATTTACCCTTTGTCTTAGCATAAGCCAGTTTTGTTTAAGGATCTCCACAGGATCGATCACCTTGGCCAACAACTCAAAGGAATGTAACTAATTCACCCCACTGGAAGCCTTGGGTGCTACAAATGATGGCCAGTTGAGACTCTGCTTCCACCATTATTAGAAATCCGCATTAGGGTCATCCTTATAAGTTCCAGGAAGTTTCCGCTGTATCAGGTTTCCATCCCCTCCCAATATGCCCCAGTTCCCTCTGTCTCTTCCCACATTCTGTCCCTTCATCTTCCCCATCCTTCCCATTCCTCTCTACACCACCCTCCAGCCCACCTTCAAAATTTATTCTATTTCTCCTTCTGAGGGGGGTACATGAATTACTGTCTCCCACCCCACATCTGAGACTTACTCTTTACCTAACCTCTCTGGGTCTCAGATTGTAGCTTGATTATTATTTACCTAACAGCTAATATCCACTATAAGGAAATAAATACCATATTTGATATTTTGCTTTTGGATTACCTCAATTAGGAAGAAGTTTTGTTTCTTCTAGTTGTACCAATTTGTCTGAAAATTTCATGATCTCATTTTTTTTAAACAGCTGAGTAATATGCCATTGTGTAAAAATACCACATTTTATTCATCTGTTCTTCTGTTGAGAAACATCTAGGTTGTTTCCAGTTTATGGCTATTATGAATAAAATCACAAGAAACACAGATGACCAAGTGTCCTTTGGTAGGACAGGGTGTCCTTTAGGTACATGTCCAAGACTTTTAAAGCTGTATCTTGTAAATCGATTTCCAGTTTCCTGAGAAATCACCATACTGATTTCTGTAGTGGTTGTACAATTTTGCACTCCAAACAAAAACGGAGGAGTATTCCCATTTCTCTAAATCTCACCAGCATGACCTGTCATTTGTGTAATTGATCTTAGCAATCCTGTCAGGTATAAGATGAAATCTGAAAGTAGTTTTGATCTGTATTTTCCTGATGGCTAAGGAGGTTGAACATCTCTTTAAGTGTTTCTCAAACATTTGATATTCACCTATTGAGAATTCTTTATTTAAATATGTACCTCATTTTAAAAATTGGATTATTTGATTTTTGGTATTTGCATTTATCTTGACTTTTTAAAAATATATATTTTGGATATTAGACCTCTATAAGATGTACAGTTGGTAAAAATATTTTTCCATTCTCTAGGCTGCTCCTTTGTCTGCTCAGTGGTGTCCTTTGACTTACAGAAGCTATTCCATTTCATGAACTCCCATTACTTAATCATTGATCTTAGTGCCTGCATTTTCAGTGTTCTGTTTAGAAAGTTTTCTCTTGTGCCAATTCATTCAAGGCTATTCTTCACTTTTTGCCCCTTTTTCTTGGATATTTTCTTTATTTACATTTCAAAAGTTTTCCCCTTTCCAGGTCTCCCCTTCTGAAAACTCTTATCCCATCCACCTTCCCCCTGACTCTATAAGGGTGCTCCCCACCCACCCACTCACATCCTCCCACCCTTGCATTCCTCTACGCTGGAGCATTGAAGACCCTCAGGCCTGAGGGCTTCTCCTCCTACTGATACCCAACAAGGACATATTTTGCCACATATGTGGCCAGTGCCATGGATCGCTTCATGTGTATTCATTGGTTGGTGATCCAGTCCCCAGGAGCTCTTTGGGGTCTGGCCTGTTGACACTGTTGCTTCTTCCACGGGGCTTCAAAATCCCTCAGCTCCTTCAGTCCCTTCTCCAACTCCTCCATCTGGGACACGAGAGATCTCAGTCCAATGGTTGGCTCTGAGCTTCCTCCTCTGTATTTCTCAGGCTCTGGCAGAGCCTTTCAGGAGACAGCTATATCTGGCTCCTATCAGCAAGTCCTTCCCAGCATCCACATTTGCATTTCTCTGATGATTAAAGATGTTGAACATTTCTTTAGGTGTTTCTGAGCCCTTCAAGTTTCCTGAGTTGAGAATTCTCTGTTTAACTCTCTTCCTCATTTTTTAATAGGGTTGTTTGATCCTCTGGAGTCTACTTTCTTGAGTTCTTTGTATATATTGGATAGTAGCCCTCTATTAGATGTAAGATTGGTAAAGATCGTTTCCTAATCTGTTGGTTGCCATTTTTGTCCTATTGACTGTGTCCTTTGCCTTACAGAAGCTTTACAATTTTATGAGGTCACATTTGTAAATTCTTGATCTTAGACCATAAGCCATTGATGTTCTGTTCAGGAAATTTTCCCCCATGCCCATGTGTTCGAAACTTTCCCCCAGTTTCTCTTCTATTAGATTCAGTGTGTTTGGTTTTATATGAAGGTCCTTGATACACTTGGACTTGAACTTTGTATAGGGAAATAAGAATGTGACAATTTGCATTCTTCTACATGCTAACTGCATGTTGGACCAGCACCATTTGTTAAAGAGGCTGTCTTTTTTCCACTGAATGGTTTTAGCTCCTTTGTCAAAGATCAAGTGACCATAGGTGTGTGGGATCATTTCTGGATCTTCAATTCTATTCCATAGATCTACCTGCCCGTCACTGTAGCAATACCATGCAGTTTTTCTCAAGATTGCTCTGTAGTACAGCTTGATGTCTGGGATGCTGATTCACCCAGAAGTTCTTTTATTGTTGAGAATAGTTTTTGATATCCTGTGTTTTTTGTTATTCCAGATGAATTTGCAAATTGCTTTGTCCAAGTCTGTGAAGAATTGAGTTGAAATTTTGAAGGGGATTGCATTGAATCTGTAGATTGTTTTCAGCAGGATGGCCATTTTTACTATATTAATTCTGTCAATTGTTGGGCATGGGAGATCTTTCCATATTCTGAGGTCTTCTTCGATTTCTTTCTTCAGAGACTTGAAGTTCTTGTACAGATCTTTCACTTGTTTTGTTAAAGCACAGCAAGATACTTTATATTGTTTGTGACTACTGTGAAAGGTGTAATTTCCCTAATTTCTTTCTCAGACTGTTTATCCTTTGAATATAGGAAGACTAATGATTTATTTGAGTTAATTATATATCTGGCAACATTACTGAAGTTGTTTATTAGCTGTAGGAGTTCTCTGGTGGAGTTTCTTGGGTCACTTAAGTATACTATCATGTCATCTGCAAATAGTGATATTTTGACTTCTCCCTTTCCAATTTGTGTCCCTTTGACCTCCTTTTGTTGTCTAATTGCTCTAGCTAGAACTTCAAGTACAATATTGAATAGATAGGGAGAGATAAGGCAGCCTTTTCTAGTTCCTGATTTTAGTGGGATTATTTCAAGTTTCTCTCCATTTAGTTTGATGTTGGCTAATTTTTGCTGTATATTGTTTTTACTATGTTTAGCTATTGGCCTTGAAACCCTGATCTTCCCAAGACTTTTAACAAGAAGGGGTGCTGAATTTTGTCAAATGCTTTCTCAGCATCTAATGAAATGATCATTTTTTTTCCTTTGAGTTTGTTTATATAGTGGATTACAATGATGGATTTCTGTATATTGAACTATCCCTGTATCCCTGGGATGAAGCCTACTTGATCATGGTGAATGATTGTTTTGATGTGTTCTTGGATTTTGTTGGCAAGAATTTTGTTGAGTGTTTTTACATTGACTTTCATAAGGGAAATTGGTCTGAAGTTCTCTTTCTTTGTTGAGTCTTTCTGTGGTTTTGGTATCAACATAATTATGGCTTCATAGCATGAACTGGGTAGTGTTCCTTCTGTTTCTATTTTGTAGAATAGTTTGAAGACTATTGGTATTAGGTCTTTGAAGGTCTGATAGAATTCTGTAGTAAAACTACCTAGGCTTTTTTTGGTTGGGAGACTTTTAATGACTGCTTCTATTTCTTTAGGGGTTATGGGACTGTTTAGATGGTTTATCAGATCTTGATTTAACTTTGGTATTTGGTATCTGTCTAGAAAATTGTTCATTTCATCCAGATTTTCCAGTTGTGTAGACTATAGGCTTTTGTTATAGCATCTAATGATTTTTTGAATTTCCTCAGGTTCTGTTGTTATATCTCCCTTTTAATTTCTGATTTTGTTAATTTGAATACTGTCTCTGTGCCCTCTGGTTAGTCTGCCTAAGGGTTTATCTATCTTATTGACTTTCTCAAAAAAACCAGCTCCTGGTTTGGCTGATTCTTTGTATAGTTCTTTTTTTTTTTTTTTTTTTTTTTAAAAAATAATTAAATTTTGGCCCTGAGTTTGATTATTTACTGACTTCTCTCCTCTTGAGTATATTTGTTTCTATTTGTTTTGTAGCTTTCCGGTGTACTATTAAGCTGCTAGTGTATGCTCTCTCCAGTTTTGTTTTTTGTTTGTTTGTTTGTTTTTTGTTTTTTGTTTTTTGGAGGCATTCAAAGCTATGAGTTTTCCTCTTAGCACTGCTTTAATTGTGTCCCATAAGTTTGGGTATGTTATACCTTCATTTTCATTAAACTCTAAAAAGTCTTTAATTTCTTTCTTTATTTCTTCCTTGACCAAGTTATCTTTGAGTAGAGTGTTGTTCAGCTTCCATGTACATGTGGGCTTTCTGGTTTTTTTTTTGTTGTTGTTGTTGTTGTTGTTGTTTTTGTTTTTTACTATTGAAGACCAGTCTTAATCCATAGTGATCTGATAGGAAGCATGAGATTATTTCAATCTTCTTGTATCTGTTGTGGTCTATTTTGTGACCAATTATATGGTCAATTTTGGAGAAGGTAATGAGGTGCTAAGAAGAAGGTATATTCTTTTGCTTTAGGATGAAATGTTCTATAGATATATATGTTAAATCCATTTAGTTCATAACTTCTGCTAGTTTCATTCGATCTCTGTTTATTATTTCCCTGATCTGTTTGTTGATGAGAGTAGGATGTTGAGTTCCCCCACATCTGATATTAGAATGGTTACTCCAGCTTGTTTCTTGGGACCATTTGCTTGGAAAATTGTTTCCTAGTCCTTTACTCTGAGGCAATGTTTGTCTTTGACACTGAGGTGTGTTTAACGTATGGATCAATCTTCTTGTTCCTGTTTACTTATCTAGTCTGTTAGTCTATGTCTTTTTACTGGGAAATTGGAGTCCATTAATGTTAAGAGATATTAAGGAATAGTGATTGTTGTTTCCTGTTATTTTTGATGTTATTTTTATGTTTGTGTGATTATCTTCTTTTGGGTTTGTTGAAAGAGAATTGCTTTCTTGCTTTTTCCAGTGTGTAGTTTCCCTCCTTGTATTGGTGTTTCCCATCTATTATCCTTTGTACGGCTAGATTTATGGAGAAATATTGTGTAAATTTGGTTTTGTCATGGAATATCTTGGTTTCTCCATCTATGGTATTTGAGAATTTTGCTGGGTATAGTAGTCTGGGGTGGCATATGTGTTCTTTTAGGGTCTGTATGACATCAATCGAGGATCTTCTAGCTTTCATAGTCTCTGGTGAGAAGTCTGTAATTCTATCAATCAGTTAGTAATTCCGATAGGTCTGCCTTTATATGTTACTTGACCTTTTTCCCTTACTGCTTTTAATATTCTTTCTTTGTTTTGTGCATTTGGTGTTTTGATTATTATGTGATGGTCCAGTCAATTTGGAGTTCTGAAGGCTTCTTGTATGTTCTTGGGCATTTCTTTCTCTATGTTAGAGAAATTTTCTTTTATAATTTTGTTGAAGATATGTACTGGCCTCTAAGTTGGGAATCTTCACTCTCTTTTATACCTATTATCCTAGGTTTGGTCTTCTTATTGTGTCCTGAATTTCCTGGATGTTTTGAGTTAGGAGTATTTTGCCTTTTGCATTTTCTTTGACTGTTGTGTCAATGTCTTCTATGGTATCTTCTGCCCCCAAGATTCTCTTCTATCTCTTGTATTTTGTTTGTGATGCTTGCATCTATGACTCCTGATCTCTTTCCTAGGTTTTCTATCTCCAGCGTTGTCTCTCTTAGTGATTTCTTTACTGTTTCTATTTCCATTTTTAGATCCTGAATTGTTTTCTTCAGTTCCTTTACCTGTTTAGTTTTGTTTTCCTGAAATTCTTTAAGGGATTTTTGTTTTTCCTCTTTAAAGTCTTCAACTTGTTTACCTGTGCTCTCTTGTATTTCTTTAAGGGAGTTATTTATGTTCTTCATAAAGTCCTCTATCATCATGAGATGTGATTTTAAAATTGGAGTCCTGCTTTTCTGGTGTGTTGGGGTAACCAGGGCTCGATGTGGTGGGAGAACTGGGTCCTGATGATGTCAAATAGCCATGGTTTCTGTTGCTTATGTTCTTGCCCTTGCCTTTTGCCATCTGGTTTTCTCTGGTGTTAACTGGTCTTGCTGTCTCTGAATGTGGCTTGTTCATCCTGCAAGCCTCTGTGTCAGTACTCCTTCTAGACCAGTTCTCTCCAGGAGGAATTTGGGTATGGAGAGCTGTGGTACAGGGTCAGCTCTGGGTTGCAGACAGAAACCAGAAAAATCCTGTCCCCAGATAATCCTTTGTTCTTGTGTCCTCATGACTCTGGGAGGGTCCCTCTTGGACCAGGAGTTTGAAGAGATGTGGTGGTCTTACCTGTGCTTACAGGCTTGTCTGAACTCCTGGGAGATCAGCTCTGCTGGTATTTTTGTATGTAGCTCTGTGGCACAGGATCAGCTCCAGGCTATTTTTCACTTTTTTCCTATCATGTTCAGTGTATCTAGTTGTATTATGTTGAGGTCTTTGATTCACTTGGCCTTGCCCTTTTTTTGCAGGATGATAAATATGAATCTATTTGCATTCTTCCACATGCAGACATCCATTTTGACCAGCACCATTTGTGGAAGATGCAGTCTTTTATTTTTATTTTTTTAAGAGTGTATTTCTGGACTATATCAATAACCAAGTGTCTATAGGTGCATGGATTTTCATCTGGGTCTTTGAGTAATTTCCATTGATCAATATGCCAAAGTCATGGATTTTTTTGACACATGATGAATGTCCACCATGTTATGCAATGCAAAGGGAGAGTATTTGCATCATTGCAGAAACTGTTGCATGGTATTAAGCTATAATTCTATTCCTGAATTCCTTTGCTGTTATGTTTTTCTAGCTAATGAAGTGCTAGAAACACTGTTCTGGAATACAATACTCATTTAGTTACTCTCTTTTGCTTTTGTGGCTAATGTGGAAGTTCTGGATTACAAGTGACAGGAACATGAGTTACAAGAGTCTTAGTGAATCCACAAATGATGCCCTTTCAACTTTATAAGTACTCTGTACTTGATGATTTTGACACATTAACTGTAATAATTGATAGAGAGTCCATTTTCACCTGGGTGAGTAGGATCAATCCTTCTGCTCAGATCCCACATTCAGTATGATCCCTCCTGTTTTGTTGTGACCCTCACAATGTATCACTGAAGTTTGGTGTTGCTTTTCATCTTCTGGATGCCCCAGTCTTTTTGTTGTTGTATTTGCAGGCACAAATAGTTGGGGTCTTACAGATGAAAATCAGAATCGAACTTGCCATTTAGTTAATTGAATAGTATGGATTTCATCTTATTCTTTTTTCATGTTTTTAATTTATTATTTTATTTATTTACACTTCAAATGTTGTCCCCCTTCCCTGTTCCCAGTCCACAAGCCCCCACACCCTATCCCTTTCCTCTTCCCCTCTAAGAGGATGCTCCCCACCCACTTCCAATTCACTCCCTCAACATCCCCCTTCCTTGAGGCGTCAAGCCTCCACAGGACCAAGAGTATCCTTTCCCACTGAGGCCAGACAAGGCAGTCCTTTACTACATATGTATCAGGGGCACACAGACCAGCCTATGTATACTGTTTGGTTGGTGGCTCAGTCCTTGGTAGCTCCAAGGAGGCTGGTCAGTTGACACTGTTATTCTTCCTATAGGGTTGCAATTTGCTTCAGCTCTCTCAATACTTCCCCTAACTCCTCCACAGGGGTCCCTTGCTCAGTCCAATGGTTGCCTGCAAGCATCTGCATCTGTCCTAGTCAGATGCTGGCAGAACCTCTCAGAGGACAGCCATGCCTGGCTACTGTCTATAAGCACATCCTGGCATCAGCAATAATTTCAGATTCTGATGTCTGTGTATGGGATGGATCCCAAGGTAGAATAATCTCTGGATGGCCTTTCTTTCAGTCTCTGCTCCATTTTTTGTTCCCGAATTTCCTTTAGACAGGAACAATTCTAGGTTAAAAATTTTGAGATGAGTGGGTGGCCCCCATGGTGAGGGCCATGTCTACCTACTAGAGGTGGTCTCTTCAGGTTCTATCTCCATGCTGTTGGGCATTTCAGTTAATGTCATCCCCATTGGGTTTCATGAGCCTCTCATATCCCTGGTGTCTGGGACTTTCTGTGGTTCCCCCTGTTCCCCACTCCTCACCGATACATATTTCTATTCATTCTCCTGGCCCTCTGGGCTTCTCTCCTGCCTCTCCCAATAAGTCTTGTACATACAGTGTTTTCATTTTTAAACTCCCTTATCATTAATGATGTCTTTCAACCCAATCCAGAGATGCCAGTTTCATGGGCTCTGGGATCTCTGTCTGAGAAATAGGTACTTGCTTGTTTTTCTGATACAAATGTTCCTTTTAGGTCTCAGCTCATATCAGTAACTTTGTCACAAGAATTCTTTATGTCCACAGCAGTAATTACTCCTGGAAAGCTGCTGTACTCATTTGTTACTGTGACTTCTCAACTTTCCCTCTGTGAAAGAAAGTAAAACCTCTTTATGTTTTACCACTTTAGTATGCATTTGGAGCTAGTCTTTATATTTCCTTCCTTTAGTAGAGTTTACATTTCCTCCCTCATCTAAACTTAATTGATCTTATTTTCATTCTTTATGTCACATTTGGCTCATTGGAATCAGAAGATGGGATAGTCTAGAGCTGAGAGAGGCTTAACAGTGCCCCATGTCTGAATCTCTTTGTCATCTGGGATCCCTTTCTTTTCTTCATTAGGTTCTGTATTCAGAAAGGTTTTTTTTCTAAAAGCAATTCATTTGCTTTGATATTCTTCCAATTGTTTCTCTCATCTCTTACCATCAATTACATACGCAATTGGAGTTCAGAATTCCTCATGAGGGCAAGAGTGGTTGTTATTGATTGTGTCACTGCACCAAAGTGATAAAGTATCCTTCCTCCAGCTGGGCTAGGACAGACAACCAATCAAATGTTTCTAGAAGCCGTGGGAGTGTTATCTTAAGTGAATGCAAGTTTTCCACTAGGCTATTTGTGAAGCTGAAAATAACTCATGAAGTAATCCTTCAAAAACCCCTTCTGAATCAGGAAGCCTTAGGTGGGGATAACAAATATAATCCTACCCTGGTGTTTCACAGGGGCTTTCAGTAGGTCATAGTTTTCTATTGCTCCCAATTCCTGTCTTTCTGCAACTGATTTCTGCAACTCCCAACCTGCAATGAGATAGATATCACCAGCACCTGCAGATATACACTTGCACCTGCCTTGAATCCTGATTCTCTGGATCAGTGCATGGAAAAACTCCACCCAGCAGGAAACCAGCTGTCACCGCTAAGAGGCTATCAAATCACAAATAACATAACATTTTGATTGGATAATCTGAGAGAGTAGATGCTTTTGGGCTTCCCAGAAACAAGCTTTGAACATAAACAGTCTGAAATGTGTCTAGCCTAGATTGACTTGGAAGATTCCTCAGTTCTGATAAAAACAAACAAACAAACAAACAAACAAACAAACAGGGCAGATCTGAAGTTGGAGATGTCACAGTTCCTCCTAGAAGGATATTAGGTTTGGCTTTTGGCTATGTGATTTAATGGCTACTTTTAAAGTCATCTGGTACCGTTCTCAGTAACTCACAAATACTAACTCACTTAGTATTTCTAATAGTTCTCCAAGGCAATCATGATTCTGATTTTTATTTTATTTATGGGGAAACTGAGGTGCACACAGTCCATTGTTTTTTTGGGGGAGGGGGAGAATCACACAGCTAATTGGCAGCGCAGATAAGCTCTGAATCTGTAGTTTATGTTCTCCCCCAGTACAACATAGTATCTGGCCTCTTTCACATCAACCAAATACCCTGTATTAAATGACCAATGATGTTTAAGGTCGAGGCTGATAGATCATAGAAGTCATGGATTGGACAGATGTCCAGTTTATGCTACTAATTTCTAGGGGGCAATGTAATAACATTGCTATTAGGATGATAACTTGGGGAGGCATCTTGAACGGGATATAAAATTATTGCGAGAACATCAACATGACACATGTTTGATATATTAGCCATGGATTCGGGTCTCTTTCCTAATCTCACAATGTGTAACCACTGTCCCTCTTTTTTAATTCTGGGTTTTGTTTTATTTTTTTTATTTTTTGTATTCTATGTTTTTTTTATTTTTTATTAGGTATTTTCTTTATTTACATGTCAATTTCTCCTTTCCCAGTTTCCCCTCCAAACAAACAAACAAACAAACAAAAACAAGAACAAACTTCTGTTGCCTCCCCCCTTCCCCATACCTGCCACCCCACCCTCTCCCACTTATTGGCCCTGGCATCCCCCTACACTGGGGCACAGAACCTTCACAGGGCCGAGGACCTCTCCTCCTATTGATGATCAGCTTTGTAATCCTCTACTATACACATGCTGCCATAACAATCAGTCCCACCCATGTATAGTCCTTGGTTGGTGGTTGGGTCCCTGGGAGCTCTGAGGGTACTAGTTAGTTCATATTGTTGTTCCTACTAAGGGGCTGCAAACTCTCCAGCTCCATAGAACCTTTCTCTAACTCCTTCATTGGGGACTGTGTACTCAGTTGAATGGATGGCTGTGAGCCTCTACATCTGTATTAGTTAGGTACTGTCAGAGCCTCTCAGGAGATAGCTATATTTAGACTGGATTGTCCTTCCTTCAGTCTCTGCTCCATAGTTAATCTCTGTAACTCCTTCTATGGGTATTTGATTCCCCCTTTTAAGAAGGAATGAAATGTTCACATTTTGATCTTCCTTCTTTTTGAGTTTCTTGTGGTTTGTGGGTTGTTCTTTGTGTATTCTGAACTTTTGGGCTAATAACCACTTATCAGAGAGTACATACCATGTGTGTTCTTTTGTGGTTGGGTTACCTCACTCAGGATGATACTCTCCAGATCCATCCATTTCCCTAAGAATTTTATAAATTCATTGTTTTTTTAAATTCTTATTTCTCTCTACTCATTTAAAAAAATATTCTGATTCCTATTTTTTTCTGGCTTACCACCATACATGGAAAGAAAACAGGACAATATTTTTTTTTCCTTCAGCAACAAGTAACAGAAAAGTAACATTAGCATCCAAATCACACCAGTCCCAGTGTAGGTAATCATCAAAGCACAAGAACACAGATTCAGTCTTCTGTGAACTAGCAGGACCACTGTTCAGCGGAAGAAATTATCCACAGTTAAAAAGGGGAGCATTCAATCTGCAGCAACCAGTTGAGGGTGCGGAAGTTGACCTCACTTTGGATTTCATTGTTTACAGGGAATTTCTCTTGTTTTGATTTTTCCCCAGCAGCCCATGTTAGAATGAAGCAAAATACATTATTGATGTGGTAATTGAAAGAAGAAAGTGTATTCCTCCAGTTCCATTATGTTAGTGCTGGTAGCACTGCTTCTCAGCCATTCCCAGGGGCTAGATATGTTTGCTTTGCAATGATTCCAGCTGCCCCAATCTTTAATAAAACAATGGTGGGCAATTATTTCATTTGCCTCCTGCTGTTCTATTACATTTATACCTGGGCTTACAGACTCCAATTGGAGGCGATCTTGGCCATATATAAAGTATCAGAAAAGACATTGGTTGCTAACATGCATTGATGATGCTTCCTTTTCTCAGGACGTCTTGAAGTAGAAGGGAAAGTTGATTCCTCTGAGGCTGGTGTTTTAAGGAGGAAGAAAAATAAGAGAACTCATTGGCAGAATATTTATGCCTTTCTTTATGGTATGGCCTTTGGGATCTATTTGCAAATATCAATCACCTCCCAAAACATGATGCATCTATTTTATTAGCATTATCAGTTGATATACTGAACTCCAGAGCAATGCATTTTAAGTTTAATAACCATTGAAGAGCTCAGCAGGACATTCCCATACCCTACTTTTTATCTGCTCAGGGTCATCACGATTCTATCCTAAGTCCAATCAATTTAGGGAGAAGTTAGACTCCTGCAAATCCTAAAAGCACATGAGTTGGTAGTTATGGTCTTGGAATATTCATCATGCATCACATACATCTCAGCAGGAAGAAGAAAATGTGCAGTATGAAACAAGTGACTGGTAACTGAAGTGCAGTTTTCACCTTGCCATTTGGAAGGTTTTCTCAGAACAGATGAAAAAAAGCTATTACAATCAAGTCTCATTTGTTGAAACAATATCACCCACTTGATTAATGAAAAGTTTACATTTGCCTGCAATCAGCAAAAAACTGCTCCACAGTGCTCCAGTTTCTGAGTGTTTTCATGCATTTTTTCATATACACAAGTATTCAAAATTGCCTTCATCTTAGCTGTGTTATTACCTCGGAAGATATTTAATTCCAGAAACTGTTTCCTTGGTGAGAAAAAATGCAAGTTCTTCTTATTAAACAGCAAAGTATTTCTCTTTGATAGGGCAATTTAGTTTGAATGAATGAGCAACAACAGAGCCAAGGTTTGAGCAAGACAGCTTAACACAAGTGAAGATTCTTCTGGATGTTCTCACTGCTCAATGACTGGCTGTCATCCTGGGAACTGCCGCTTTGGGATTAACAGAAGAGAGGAAAGGTTTATAGATTTAGTCTAATGTTGAAAACAGCAGGATATAAATTTATTTTTTATTTTTTTATTGCCTAACTAGGGGTTTACAACCCACTTTGCCAAATCATGGACTGAAAAATAAGTTTTAAGTAGGTGATTGTAGAGGTCCCTGATCCACTTGGACTTGAGCTTTGTACAAGGAGAAAGGAATGGGTCGATTTGCATTTTTCTACATGTTGACCACCAGTTGAGCCAGCACCATCTGTTGAAAATGCTGTCTTTTTTCCACTGTATGGTTTTAGCTCCTTTGTCAAAGATCAAATGACTATAGGTGCATGGGTTTATTTCTGGATCTTCAATTCTGTTCCATTGATCAACCTGCCTG
>JADRCD010193296.1:0-24001 GCA_019843815.1 Montemys delectorum | reverse complement strand
GGGGGGGGGGAACTTACTACATCTACAGAAAGACACATGGAGGGGCGGTTGGAGAGCTGAGGAGATGACTTAGTGGATAAAGTGCTTGCTGTACAAGCATGAGGACCTCTGTTCAGATGCCTACCATCCACTTAAAAACCAGGTATATATCCATAACTCTAGCACTAAGTGAGGAGATGGGAGAGAGACAGTGGATCCCTGGGCCTCACCTGCCAGTCAGTCCAGTATAAACAGTGAGCTTTATGTCACTGAGACCATATCTCAAAAAGTAAAGTAGAGAGTGACAAAAGAAGACATTCAACCTCTGGCCTCTGCATATACACACAAAGTACATGAACTTGCACAGACATGCACATCTGTTCCACAGACACAAGCAAGAAACAAACACTAAAAGGGAGGAGGGACTGGGGGAAGCAAGCATGTTGAGGGTCTCACTATCCAGGTAGATATTAACCTAAGTGACCCCCTTCCTTCAGCTCTGACAACAATACCTAGCTGAGGCAGAGAACGGAAAGTTGTCACATGAGACAGGCTGAGCTCATCTCAAGTGTGTATTTTAGAATGATGGAGCTGAGACATCAGCAGAGGAGTCTTGGGAAAACATTTGTTACTTGGAGAGTCACTCGATACTATTACATGCTCTATGGTCTGCAGAGTAGTGTGTGGCTATGGCTTCACTTTTCTATAAGGTGAAGTCAGCCCTCTTTCAGTTCTTCCTTGGGGTGAGTCCTTCTGGTTTTAAAGACCAAGAACCTGACAGAACAAGGGCTGATTCTCTGGGTCAGTAGCACAGTCTCATTCTTCTCGTGTGTTTATAGTGAAGGGATGGCTTAACCATCTGAGAGGCCTAGGTCTCAGCCTCACAGTCCTTAGTCCCTAGAACAGAATCCTCTCTATCACATCCAAAGCCCAGCTAGGAGCTACCACTTGCTCTTATGTACTCTAAGAGCTACTTTCCCAGTACAAAGATAAGTAATACCTTTGTATGACTACCATTTATACTTTTAAAATAGTACCCAAGTCCACCTGAGACAAACCAGAAATGCCATTTTTATGAAGAGTAGCACTTTTGGTTATGAGAACTGTCTTTAGAATATAAAACACAGTTCAGGTATGGTGGTGTATCCCAGCAGTGGGGGCAGGAAGTGGGGTGGGGCTGAGGATTGAAGTTTGAGGATAGTCTGGGCTAACAATAAGTTCTCAGTCCACCTAAGCTATAAACTGAGACCCTATCTCAAAACACCAAAATGAAAATAAATTTTAAAAATGTATTTAGGTTCCGAGTTCATAAGTTGAAGTTGTTCCAAAGGGCAGTTTGGTAGCCACTATTCTTCCTATTGAATCAAAATCATAAAGTGAATCATGAATAAACACCAACCTGCTAAGATAGCCTTGTGAGCCTGGAATTCTTGGCCAGCCACACACAAGCAGCAGTCCGTGAACCGAGAGTTCTCCCACAACCCTCCTAACTCATCGGCCAACCGGCATTCAGGAACCTTGACCATGTTCATAGTATTCTGCCCAGAAATGTTGACAGAGTCTTGTACTACACTCACCTGTGAAAGATAAAGGGACAGAAACAGAGCTTTGTTACCAGCAGGTGGAGAGAGGCCTTCCACCTTAGTGCCACAGAGATTTAGATACCACATTTCCTTGAAATTACCTCCAGAAATCAAAACTCCCTCCTTCGGCTCAATTGTTTCCCAATTTATTACAAACACATCTCTTTCATACCACACCTTAGGACAATGACAGCCTCAAAGCATAAACAGTTTCCAGTAAGTCCCATACCTTTGCAAACCCAAGAATAACCCCCCAAGGAAAACTGACAGAAACAAATGCTAAATGTCAAATATTCCCTTATTCCACCTTAAAAGAAAGCTTATACAAGCTGGGCGGTGGTGGCGGCGGCGGCGGCGGCAGCGGTGGTGGTGGTGGTGGTGGTGGTGGTGGTGGTGGTGGTGGTGGTGGTGGTGGTGGTGGCGCATGCCTTTAATCCCAGCACTTGGGAGGCAGAGGCAGGTGGATTTCTGAGTTCGAGGCCAGCCTGGTCTACAGAGTGAGTTCCAGGATAGCCAGGGCTATACAGAGAAACCCTGTCTCAAAAAACCAAAAAAAAAAAAAACCAAAAAAAAAACCAAAAAAAAAAAAAAAAAAAAGAAAAAGAAAGCAAGCTTACACAAAAGTTGCTATAGAGGTCATCATATAAAACTCTCTAAAGAAACCTAGTAACTTAAGTCCAAAAGCATTTCACTTACTTTAGTTAAGTCAGGAAACACAGATAAAGTATAGTTTCTATAGAGCCAGGTAAGTAACTGGCATTTCTCAAAGACGTTTGATGAATGAACATGATGACCCAATTCCCATAAGGACTGAGCTAGAAAGGCCTCCCAGCAGGGATTACTGGGTGAGTATGCTTTAAGTTTTACACCTGAACTCCATCATCTGTGATAATGACATTCAAGATGACTAACTTGAGCTTCTACATGCATTTATACTCTTCGAACAGAACGGCAATGCCAACTGGATGAAAAGCTTCAACTTCCCATTCTGACTTCAGTGCATGTTGCAACTAGTTGAATTAATTCAACCTAGATAGAAACCAAGCTAAATTTATAGATGAGTTTGTGAAAGTCAGATGTTACGATACCAATTTCAAGGATTTAGAAACCACATTAACATTATAAAATATGCTGGCCATCAAGCAAAAAATAAGCAGTCAAGCACTCAACAACACTGTTTTCTCCCCTACAACCATACAACATGTTAGAAAAGTTAGGCCTAAGCAGAACTCAAGCCCTGAGAATCAACTCCCTGCTCTTCTACTGCTAAGAGTCTGATGAGAAAGACAGTTTAAGAACATCCTTGATGACCTAGATTTCTTTTGACCTTCAAGATGCAAGTCATCCTTTAGCTGCAGTCATAAACCCAGAGGCAAAGTTAATGCTTGATCCAAATGACCTATAATACCTTCTTGTACAAGTGAGATATTTACTATCAGGTCAAGAAACTTACTCATTTCTTTAAAACAAGCTGTTATGATCTTGCACAAGGAGGGAGTCAAGTTAATCAATTATGAATGTGCTCAGCATTAGAGCACATTTATCAGAGACAGTTTATAACAATATTTTAATAATCCAGAACCCAGCACAAACCACCCCACAGAGATCCTCTTTTGTCCTTTGTAAGATTTCTAATTTGGTTCAACCATTTTCTCATATTGACACCCTCATTTCTTTGATATAATATTAACACTAAAAGTGAAAGTTGTCTGTTCCCAGTTATAGTTCTAAATACTGATTTAAAAAAAAAAAAAAAAAAAAAAAGGAAAAGACCAATTAAATCCAGCTTCCTCATAGGGAAAGGCAGGAATCCCCAGGGATGGCCAATGAAGGAACTAGAGAAAGCTTTTGGCACTGTGTTCCTAGTTTGAATTAAACCAGGCTGACAGGAGCCCAAGATCATTAACACTTAATAGCAATTGAGTAGACTGGGTAAAATGAATTGGCAAAAGCTGGAAGTCAAGTTTCAAATGAACTATGGTTACCAGTGAACCTTCTGCTGGCTAGAGATACATGCTTGGTAATGAGTGGGGCCCAAAGTCTACGACACCTCTCAGGAGGGCAATTCTTCTCTCTGGACACAGATAGGAACACAGCAGGAAGGAGAATGCACCTTTATGGTTTGAGCCAGGCTTGTTCTGTAGATATATGGATGCTTGGATTCTCCAGAGCTCTGAATGTCTGGCACCTCTTACCAACATTAAATTCGCTTAATTAAAAATAAATTTTAAATGGCACTCACAAATGAGTCTTCAGAGCCTAAACTTTTAACTTAGAGAGGGCTTGTTTTCCTCTGCAAATGATGATGCTAAAATGAGACCATTTTGAGAAAAACGAAAGATGTTTTTATGCCTATAAAGTTGACTATGGAGACTCATTCAGAACTGCAGCTGTGAGGATGACGGGACTGTGACATTTATGTCGTCTTATAAATGAATGCAACAAAATGTCTCAGGAAGGCTGTATAATCTCCCAAGCTTCAAGTTGAGGAGGGTCTCACTTTGTTTAAAAAAAAAAAAAAAAAAAGATTTGTTACGTAGTGTTCTGCCTACATATACACCTGTAAGCCAGAAGAGGGCACCAGATTTCATTATAGATGCTTATGAAACCATGTGGTTGCTGGGAATTAAACTTAGGACCTCTGGAAGAGCAGTCAGTGCTCTCTCTCAATTATCTGAGCCACCTCTCCAGCCCCAAAGGTCTTACATTTATTTATTTATTTATTTATTTATTCATTCATTCATTCATTTCATTTATGAGTACATTGCAAATGTTTACAGACACACCAGAAGAGGGCATCAGATCCCATTACAGATGGTTGTGAGCCACTGTGTGGTAGCTGGGAATTGAACTCAGGACTTCTGAAAGAACAGTCAGTGCTCTTAACTGCTGAGCCAGCTCTCTAGCCCAGAGTCTCACTTTTTTTTTTTTGTTTGTTTGTTTGTTTGTTTTTTTGAGACAGGGTTTCTCTGTGTAGCCCTGGCTGTCCTGGAACTCACTCTGTAAACCAGGCTGGCCTCAAATTCAGAGATCCTGACTATGTTTGCTGAGTATGGGACTAAAGGCATGGGCTACCATGCCTGGCTTCAACTTCTCTTTTGTAAAAAAAGGAAATTTAAAATAAAAAATTTTAAAGGAAATTTCATGAATGACTAAGGACTGTTGAGTTTTGTATATTCATCCACATAAGAGGAAAATCCATAGAAACATTCAGTACCTCTTAACAACTAAGGACTATCAAATCTTGTACACTCATCTCCATAAAAAGGAAAATCCATGAAAAATACCTTAGTGCCTATATAATAATTAAAAATTGAAAGAATAGGGGCTGGAGAGAAGGCTCAGCATTAAGAGCACTGGCTGCTCTTCCAGAGGTCCTGAGTTCAATTCCCAGCAACCACATGGTGGCTCACAACCATCTACAATGGGATCCGATGCCCTCTTCTGGTGTGTCTGACGGCAGCTGCAATGTACTTGAATATATTAAAAAAATTGAAAAACATTTTAAAAATTGAAAAAATAAGGAAACACCACATACTGTTTATAGTATAGTACATCATTCAAAGCAACACTGGTAACAATCTGAATGTCAGTCAGTAAGAGAACAAACAGCACAAACATAAAACACTTTCCCCTACACTAAAAATAAACTGTGGTTACATACAAAGTATATATCTTAGAAACAATGTTTTATATATATTATACACACACACACACACACACACACACACACACACACACATATATATATATATATATATATATATGCAAGTCCTAAGTAACAATAGTCCAAGCCTTATGAATTTTACAAAGCTCAAAACCAAGTAAAAATCTGAAGAATGTGTTGTTTAGGGAACAGCACACACAGGTTAATAACTTCAAGTGTAGATGTGTATTTATTATCAACATAGTTTATAACCTACAAAGATGCTACATATCAAGCTAATATCTTCATAGATCAAGAACAAACTGGTTGTTTCATATATGTAACTAATGCATACCAACAATTCACTAATAAGGAAAAAAAGGAATAGACATGTTTATTTAAAATTAGATAAAAATATATATTCTTAGGCAGCCAAAGGAATATTCTATGCATGAGAATGAAAATTATGTTTTAAGCCGAGTGTGGTGGCGCACACCTTTGGTCCCAGCACTTGGGAGGCAGAGGCAGGCGGATTTCTGAGTTCGAGGCCAGCCTGGTCTACAGAGTGAGTTCCAGGACAGCCAGAGCTACACAGAGAAACCTTGTCTCGAAAAACCAAAAAATAAAAAAATAAAAAAAAAGAAAATTATGTTTTAGAAGCATAAGATATTTTATAAGTGGTATTTCATGTGGTATTTCAGTGGTATTTCCTATGTCACCTTAACTACCACTTTACAAAGAGGACAATGAAGGGGAAATGCATGTACCTTCATTGCTAACAAGTATTTGTTCTCAATGTAACTAAAAAAGGGTTAACAGAAGCTGAAAATTTTTATGAAAATGTTCTATGGCCCAAACTATTAAGGAGAAAATTAAAAATATAATTTAAACATGTTTTTTATGTCCTTTCTTTCATTACCAAAGTAAATACTCTCTGTTAAGAAATTTAGGAGAGCCCTTGCTCTTTTGAGTGAATGGCATTCGGCTCCACTGAGCACAGCACAGCAGACAGGAAGTGGGAATAGAGAGCTGACATGGCCTTGACATTAATTTGCTGTACAGCGTTAGGAAAAATTACCTGACCTCCCGAGGCACTTCTTCTCTCTGTATAACAAGAAATGATGAAAACAGAGCTAACCGAGTTCTAAAAATTGTGATAAGGGATGATTCAAGAAATGCTTAGAAAACACTTCTAAGTATGCTAACTAAACAAAATCAACTTGGAAGAATCGCCATATTTCCTAATAGACAAAAATCACGGAGATCTAAAAGTGAACCCTGTGTGGCACATTACAAACAAGACCACCCACCTGGTACGTTCAGTTTGCAATCTAATTTAAACATTCAGTCGCAGTAATACCACTGAGATAAAGGCCAAATGCACACATGTGTGGCTCTCAGTCTTTAACTTTAGGATTCCCAAGAATCCTTGAAGCAGCTGCACTTAGTGCACATCAGGATAGCATAGAACTATCTGGGTACAGACTGAAGGAGCACTGCAGCATACTGGGTATTTGCAAGTAGATTTCTATGTGGATACCCTTTCATAAAAGCCTCTAAATAATTAGGAAATAATTAAAATAGAAAATAAAATATAAACATGAATTAAAATAAACTTGCTTATAAATATTCCCTGATACAGGGAGAAACAGGTCAAAGGAACAGGACTTAAATGGAAAATGGTTTAGCTGTGAAAAGTGCTAAGAACTTGGATGAATTGCAGACATTTTAAAAACCCACACATCCAATACACACCCCCACGCAACCGTCTTGCAGTGTTGAATGCTACTAAGTCCACAGAGAGCCTTGGAACAGGAATGAGTCTCGCTAGGCACAAGACCAAGTACGAGAAGCAACACTCGGCACCTGTGGCCAACTGGGAAGTGTGAGCAGAACAGATGGCACACCTGGTTCTATGGCGAGAAAGCACGGCATCAGCAGAACTCAGCAGACGTTTCCCTGTTCAACATCTCCTCATCTCCAATGTGTCATCTCACTTCCCTTCTAAGTCAGTAAGGCAAATCTAAACTTAACCACAGGATTTCTCCTAAGAGAATTTCATATGGGGAAGTGAAGAGAGAATGCTGGAACTCAGCCTCAGACCTAACCATAGGATAAGAGTAACCAAGTAAGGGCAGGCCAAATGGTTTCCAAGTCACGATGACAATCCAGGGGTTGGAGCAGCTGGAACAGTGTGGGGAAAGAGGAAGAGGCACATGAGAAAATCATGGACCCACTGCAGGCCTGCAAATATAAGGCACAGCATTGCCTAGAATGCCAGAGGTAAGTAATATTTAGAGAAGATTCACTTCAGAGAAGCTTGAAGACTAACTTTCATTTCCAATAAAATTAGAATTTTCCACTATCTTAAAGTTTTTCTTGAAACGCAAGTCTTTAGCACTGGGGAGCCTAAGCAAGCTTGAGTTCATCCTGGGCTACAGAGAAACCTCCTTTAAACAATCAAACAAAGAAAAACCTCACAAATCCCTAGGATAAGCAACAGGCAAAGATTGAAACTGATGCTGTTTATACAACCGCTAACCTCAAACAAAGCCATATAGTTATTCTCATTGTTCTACTGAGGTAAGTGAGTGTGACTTGCAGCTAATAAGACTCACATTTCAAGTTCAATAAACATAAAACAACTGCCACATTTCATATACTTATATAGATACTGATACTCCACCACCTCATTAAGTTACTCTGCAATTAAAATGGAGAGGAATGGCTATCAGCAAACTAAATTTTACCTTTTCGGTGTGCAAAGGTTTCTAATCTTTAGCAGTATTTGTCACCATCCACAAGCCTGTTACTGCTGGCCATGCATCACACAAAAGGGCACGATTCCTAAGGGACAAGTTCCTGGACTACACAGGTGATATGCCTTTAGAAAGGTCATTAACTCACAATGCAAGCCTGTTATTTCATGAGCTCTCTGGCAGTTGGGACTCTTGGCCTGCACTCTGCCTCCTCAAAGTACAATGGTTATTTGCTTCGCTCTCAGGAAGCAGCTCCCTGCCTATGAGATATACAGGGACACTAATATTTTAGTTTACGGGATAGAACTTTTACTTATTTACCCAAGTTGCATTTCTAATTGTATGGAAAATGGCATTAAATGGCTCATTGCAATATTCAGTACCCATATTAATCCCCCTTTGATTAGATCTTGGGGCAAGGAATTTTTCTAAGTTTCTCTAAAAGCTCTTAGGCCTCTGCTGAGAGACTGACCTCTTTATCTGATAACAGCTAACTATTCCCCACTAAGTTTCAAGTTTCCACAGCTTTCACCTAGAAAAAGTAGCCATTCACCTTCCAATTTTGTATGACTCCAGCAAGACAAACCATGTACACTCAACTCCTGCAAATAGCCACCGAGTACAAAGAGCAAAAACGGAGAGCAAGCAACAGTTAAGCACACCTAAGCTTGCCACTTAAAAAGGAGCCAGGAAGTTTAAGCAACAGATACACAAATGTAGTTGCAGTTCCTGGCCACTGCTCAGCTTGAAGTATCAGACCTTCCAAATACTATGAGAAAAAACCCACAGTTCCAAAAAAAAAAAAAAAAAAAAAAAAAAAAAAAAAGTGAGGATCCTGACTCAAGCAACTCAAAACTGCCAGATACAATCTTTGTTCTTATGAACAGTAACAAGTGGAGCTCAGGTGCCCGGCAACCTTGAAATCATAAGGCAGTTCAATCAGTCACATAAATAACATTTGTACTGAACCACTTCCCTTGGGGATTTTTCTCATTCCACATCCTTGACACAATACAATTAAGCCTACCAATACGCATCATGTCAGGGAATTGCCAGTCTCAAAGCAGGACAAAAGGACTCACCTCGCAGAAGAGGGTGAGCTTGTCATCAGGGAGAAGCCCATTGGCCTCATCCAAGAGAAAATCTCTACGGATGAATTTTTTGAATCCCCAGTCTTTGCCTTGCACGAACCTATAAGCTCGCTGACTCTCTGGGATAGAAAAGAAAGTCATATTTAGTTACACAAAGACCAGCCCAAATCTACAACATTATCAGTGTATGTCCAGACTGATGTGAAAATAGAGAACATTTACCCATAGCTTTGGTTTCTTCTCCCTTGGCATTCAGGATGGAGAACTTGAACTTTGCCCGAACTTCACTCTTTGGACAGCTGACCAACAACAGGTAAAGTGACAGGTAATCTTTGCTTTCTTCGTCTAGCCCTTTTGGGTTTACTCGCAAACACCTGCTCATCACAGAAAGAAATGTGCATCAAAAGAACCCTTATGGCTCCTGTAGCCTAGCATGAGCATCAGAGTCCAAAAAGGAAGATTCATTTCTGTTGTTAGGTTTTGCTTTTTTAAACTCTAAGCCCCTCACCAGGAGACTGAGTCAATAGAAACTTGAAAACAACTTTTCTACACCAATCTGGATCAACTTTAAAAAAACGGACAAGAATCATGAACACCCCTTACATCTCTGCCATTTCTTTAATAATTCCAAATCATTAACCTGTCTATCCTAAAATATTTAGAGTATTTCAGACGAGTCTGTTTTTCATTCTTCAAACTCAGAAAAAGGTAGCCCTTAGTTTTTCATGGAGGAATAATTTTTCTTCAAAGTCAAAGAGCCTTTTAGCAACACTGTGGGGGGAAATGTATTCTGGAGAAGTATGCACATAATACATACTCTTTGTTTGTTTAAGGCAGAGTTTCTCTGTGGAAATAACCTTGGCTCTCCTAGAACTCACTGTGTACACCAGGCTGGCTTTGAACTCACAAAGATCTGCCTGCTCTGCTTCCCAAGTGTTAAGATTAAAGACATGTGTTACCATGCTTGGCTGATACACACCTTTGTAGATATTGTGTGTGTGTGTGTGTGTGTGTGTGTGTGTGACACACATCTGTGGAGGCAAAGACATGGATCCCTCCAGATCTGAAGTCAGGGAGTTATAAGCCATCCAATGTGTGTGCTAGGAACTAAACTCAGATCCTTTTCAAAAACAGCAAGTTTTCTTACCTGCTGAGCCATACCTCTAACCCCCAGCAATTATATTTTAAGATTTAAAATAACAGAGGCATTGTGGAAGAAGCACAGATAAAAGTAAATCTTATTCTACAGGGGAATGTTCCAATCTTGGCTTCTAAATAAGAGTCTGAGATGCCAATCTGTTAAGAATGATTCAAAACAGAATTTAGACACAGAACTTAATAGGTTCAACTTAGTTAAGTTGTAAATGTCATTAGCTGAAATGCATGTAGTTCAGGCACTGCTTTCCCACCACAGAACACAATTCACATGTATCTTCAGGCCTTGCCAAGGTTGTGTCACTCCTCTCAAACAGGTGGTCTAACCCAGTGCCTCTCTAGGGAGTACAGATGCTATATATATCACTGTACAAGATGCTAGAGAGATTTAAATATATGCCTAGAACATTTAACTCAGTAAGTAGTCTGTCAATTAATGTACAAAGTCAACAAATATTAAATTAATAAACTCTTCAGTGGGTTATCAGAGGCAAAATGTTTTGATCTTTGCTGGGGACAGATGGTGGTAGGTAGCCTTAACCACCTGCTCCTAATACCTCAAGATGATACTTGGTTCAGAAGGTTAATCCCATATCATATTCACCTGGCAAAAGGCACTAGTTTAGGGATCCCAGACTTAACCCATACAGTGCACGAACACATTTGACTATACAGCCAATTCAGAGAAAGCGCAAAGCTTTGTTGGCATGTGGTAGATATACCCATTGTTACTTCAAGTATAGGGAAGCTACATTTAAGACATTTAATACCATGAAAATGAGGTCTGCAATGTAATAATGTGTCTCCTGGAAGAAGCTTATCTCTACCCTACCAGTTACAAAGCCAAAGAAATCTGCTTTATTGTTTAAAAGTAAGCTATTATTATTATTTGAGACAGGATCTTATGTGGTCAAGGCTGGCCTCAAACTCCCTATATAGTAAAGATGACCTTGAACCACTGCCCCGTTCTCCTTTTTGAGAAAGAGTCTCCTTATGTAACTCTGGCTACCGTGGAACTTGCTATATAGACCAGGTTGTTCTTGAATCCAGAGATCCACCTGTTCCCCCACAACTCTACCTCTCCAGTATGGGGATGAAAGGCATGCACCAGCATACCCAGCCTACCCTTGAACTCCCGAGAGGCAGAAAACCTCTGCCTCTAAGTGGTAGGATTTCAAATAGCTCAAGTGTGGAGATCAAAGGACAACTTACAGAAACTTGTTCTTTTCCTTGCATGATGTGGGCCCCAGGGAACAAACTCAGATCTTCAGGTTACACCGGCCCTCTTTATTCATTTACATTATCCTATACAACTTGAGTTTGCTAAATTATACTAAACTCATAAAATTATTTCAACCATTTGTTTGTGAGTACCTACTGCATCTGCAACTATTTCTAGGCAATGGGAATAAGAAAGTTTAAGGTCCCTGCCTGTAAGAAATTACTTTCTGTCCATATCCTATTCAAACCAAGCAAAACAGGTAACTTATAGAAAAAATTTACACCTAGAGGTGTTCTTCCTCACCATTTCAGTTTATCATTGGCTCCTGATGAAAAAGTTGAACTTTTTATGACTTCACCCATTTCCTCCCGGCAAAAACTAAAGTTATTGATGGTCCACATGTAGGAAAACTTCACTACCTTGATCTGTTGATAGAAAATTAGGAAGGAATTAAATAGGACGTGGGCAACCTGGGCAAAACAGGCTGAAAATCAGACAAGTATCCTTCCCTTATCCCCACAGAAAGACATCAGTTCATTAAAAGAAATTAAAGAAATCTCAGTGACCTTCTGTTTTATAACTTTTCAACTTCTAAAAACACTGGTTGGAAGTGAGAAAATCCAAGTCCCAGAAAGAACAGCAACGATGAGAACAAAACATGAACAGGGTAGGGGAAGTCTAAAGCTCTGTGGTCCCAAACAAGCCCATAACTGAGAAGCTGATGCCATCCTGGGGCTGTGGATCTCAAACACTGTTCCAAGCTTTAGAATACAACCCCATCAAGGAAGATAGGACAGTCTAGCCAAAGAGTCCCTTCAACTACCATAGAAAGCCACTAGCCTTGGGGACTCAGATTCTATGTCAGGAAGCAAGGTCAGTAGGGCCTCATCTTGTGCTACTTGCCAGAGAAACCAGGAAACTCAGAGTTAGAAAGTGACTGTGGTGCTGTTGCCCAGGAGAGAAACCTGAACTTACCTGTGTATAGCACCAGCTCTCAGCAACGGGACCACTCGACATTTCTGCCGGAGGTGGAGGACTTGGAACCCTTGACATCGCCAGTTTGAAGGTTAAACTGAGTCTCCAAAGTCAGGGGGCAAAGATTTCTGGTTTTTCTTCACTCTGGTAAGACCCAATAATTAAAAACACTTATTAGACTTTTAAAAATTGATTACTTTAATGTTAATTCTGCTCTCATATAATCCATCCCCTCCATCCAGTCCCCCCAGCCCACCCTACCTCTCCTTTCCCTCTACTGTCCTATGATTTGTTTAATCTTCGAAGAAACTGGAAACTTTGTGGCCTGTTGAAACGTTCTATCCTGATTTAAAAATTAACTTCAGAGAAGACCATGTCGTCTCCTGGGCAAAATTATATTATTGTCCAGACATGGTGGCTTACACGTCTAATCCTCTAATCCCAGCACTCAGGAGGCAGACTAAGGTGGATCTCTGTGAATCAGAGCCCTGCATAGCAAGTTCTAGGCAAGCCAGTTCTACATGTTTCATGTAGATATATTAAAGGATATATTAAAGCAGATTTCTAAAAAGGCTGTTTGACAAACAGATAACATGGTTATCTGTCTCAAATAAATAAATGAACTGAATAAATAAAATTCCATTACTGTGCCTTGCCCTTATGCATAATGTTCAACACCATCTTTAAAAACCAAGCTGGGTAGGGTGGCATACACACCTCTCATCCCACACTCTGGAAACAGAGGCTGCTGGGTCTTTTGAATTTCAGGCCAACCTAGACTATATAGCCAGTATCAAGCCAACATATGCTACAAAGTAAAATAAAGCAACAACAAAAAAGAGGCAAACTAGCTGAATATGGTGGTCCACACCTTTAATCCCAGCGCTCGGAAGCAGAAGTGGGCAGATCTCTATGAGTTCAAGGCCAGCCTGGTCTACAGGGTGAATTTCAGCATAGCCAAGACTACACAGTAAAACCCTGTCTGGAAAAATAAATCGAGACAAACTTAATTAAAGGATATATTAAAGCAGATTGCTAAAAAGGCTGCTTGACAGATAACATGGTTAATAATACTAGATACTTCCTTGTCACTAGAATCTGCTCTTAGGACACAAATGCTCTATTCTCATTTAAAATGACCTTGGTGGTTCAGCGGTTAGGAGCACTGACTACTCTTCCGAAGGTCCTGAGTTCAAATCCCAGCAACCACATGGTGGCTCACAACCATGCAAAATAAGATCTGATTCCCTCTTCGGGTGTGTCTGAAGATAGCTGCAGTGTACTTACATATAATAAATAAATAAATCTTTGGGCCAGAGCGAACAGAACAGGAGTGAGTGGGGCACAGAGTGAGCAGAGGTCCTGAGTTCAATTCCCAGCAACCACATGATGGGACCATCTGTACAGTTACAGTGTACTCATATACATAAAATAAATAAATCTTTTTTTCCCCCTGAGACAGGGCTTCTCTGTGTAGCTCTGGCTGTCCCGGAATTCACTCTGTAGACCAGGCTGGCCTCGAACTCAGAAATCCGCCTGCCTCTGCCTCCCAAGTGCTGGGATTAAAGGCATGTGCCACCATAAGTAAATCTTTAAAAAAAAAAAAAAAAGAAAAGAAAAGAAAAGAAAAGAAGAAAATGACCTTGGTACCCTACCCCCCAATTTTCCTGGTCTCCTGTGCCTCCCTACAAACTTAAGAACAGCCTTCTGTTCCACTTCCCTGCCAGCTGCTCTCTTAAAGGGCAGCATTTTTACACCTCCCTTAGATGTGTTCCTTTCTCTACAACATCAAGTTAAATTTTCACCTGACTTTCTACATTTTTCTTGCTTTCTCTGCTAATAACTCCCCAATCTCAATTTCTCTTTCCGTTCCTTTCCTTTCTTCTCCTCTCCTCTCCTTTCCTTTCTCCTTCTCTCACCTCCCTCTGCCTTCAGAGTATTGGTATGAAAAGCAACTGCCACCACATGTAATCTTCCTCAATTTTTTTACTGGACTTTCTTTGTTCATTATCACTCCCCATAGTTTAATTCTCAGTTTAGGTTCCTATGGAGATCAATCATTTCAACAATATCAAATTTCAGTCAGTACACAAACATTTCCGAGTCTCTTTATACCTTTCTCATAGCCCCAGACCCCTTTTAAATAGCTGCTACATACTTTGATGGGATGTACCACTAACAAATAAAATCCAACTCAAAAAAATTTTTTTAAATTTATTTATTTTTTTATCAGTACACTATCACAGTCAGATCTTATTTTGCATGGTTGTGAGTCACCATGTGGTTGCTGGGAATTGAACTCAGGACCTCTGGAAGAGCAGTCAGTGCTCTTAACCGCTGAGCCATCTCTCCAGTCCAACTCAAAATTATTTTAAAAATTTTAAGTGATGGGCTAGCATAATGGCCCTGCAGAAAAAGGTGCTTGCCATTAAATGAATCCACAAAGTAGAAGGAAAGACCCAAGCTCTACAAATTGTCCTCAGACACATATGTGCTGTGACATATGCATGACATCCCCACAAAATAAAGTAAATGTAACAAAAGTATTAAAAATGTAAGTTAGGCCAGGTATGATAGTATATAACTGAATCCTAGCATTTGGGAGTCAGAAGCAGCAGATCTCTGTAAGTTCAAGGCTAACTTGGTCGACATAGAAAGTTATAGCCCAGCCACTGCTAAAAAATGAGACCTTGTCTCTCAAAACAAACAAAGTAAGTCAAAGGATGCAAAGTTGCAGAGATTAGGATAGACACAGAAACTCTTACACTGTTGGTGAGACAGTAGATCAAGAATTATACTGTGTGTGTAAGAATTTGGTCATATCTAGCAAAGTTTAAAGTACACATACCACAGAACTTAGCACTCCCACTCTGAACAGAATGCATAATGCAGCAGGGATTGCCAAGCTTGGAAGGCAACAGAATTACCTCTTAAGAATGTTGATCCTAGCCCCCAAGCTTCTGAGTCAGCAATTTGAGACTGTATTTCTAGCAAGGTCCCTGGTAATCCTGCTGTGCTAGTCCTGGTACCACAGTGGGAACCACTACCCTAGAGAAATTCTGCATTTATGTAGAAGGCATGGAAGGGAGTACCAATGTGACACTGTAACAGTAAAAAGCTAGAAAGAAACTAAGAATACTTTAGTAAGGAACAGGTAAGTAAACTGGCTTATTTCCAAACTATTTTAGGATTTAAAATAACAACTAGATCTATTACACCATGGTCATCAAACACAGGGTGGTACATTATTTCCGCAAATATAAGTATTGGTACAGATAATGGCATTCTGTAGAAGCAAAACAAGGATAAAAAAAATGGCAAGTTGTTACCAGGAGAAAGGAGGTTAGAAAACAGAAGACACTTTAACTTTGTCTCTCATGTTTTTGCTCTTAAAGATTTACTTTTATTTTATGTATATAGATATTTTACACATATGTGTATGTGTGCACATATGTGTCTAGCCCATGAGGGCCTGAAGAAAACCTTGGAGTTGGAGTTATGACAGTTGCTATGTGGGTGCGGAGGAACTGTAGACTAGGTGGGCCTCGAAATCACAGAAATTTTCCTGCCTCTACTTCCCAAGTGCTGGGATTAAAGGTGTGAGCCACCACCACCACCACCACCACCAGGCTGAGCTCTTATCTTGTGCACGTGTGTTCGAGCTCACAGGGCAGATGATGTCGCGTGTCTTCTTCTATGGCTTTCCACCTTATTTTTTGAGACAGGATTTCTCCCTGAAACTAGAACTCAGAGATTCAGCTACGCTAGCTGTCCAGAATCCCTAAGCTCCAGGGATCCTCTTGTCTCTGCCTCCACAGTGCTGAGATTACAGACATTACTATCATCCATGGCTCTTCATGGGTGCTGGGGATCAGAACTCAGGGCTTTATGTTTACATGCATGTTTACTGACTAAGCTGTCTCCCAAGTATTCTTTTCAGTCTGCTTCAAATCCTGGTAGATGATATTAATAACAGCAAAATCATCCAGAAATAATTCAACTCACAAACATTTGCTTAAGATAGCATTGGCAGGATTAATAAGATATATTTGTACCTATCCAGAATAAATACACTTATAAATGTAACTGAATGCTCCATTGGTCATAAACACTATCCTAGAAGCATTTATAACTAAAGCACCATTTGCCATCACAGATGAAGTTAATGTCTTATACACTGGCATACTGTTTCATTTAATCTTTCAAACCACTGCATTCACCTGCTTATTCAAGTCTTAAGACCTGGTCTCATAGCTCTTTTGTCTAGTAACAAGTAATGTTGCTTAGGCAGTCTTACAAATCCCAGTTACCATCGCTGCCTTAGAATGAAGCTTCTGATTTCCTACTTCTGGGCACTGTAGCAATGAAGAAGTAAATTTTACATGTGAATTAAGAGCTTAAAACCCAGCTCACTTGGCATGTGTTGAAGGCTACACTCCACATTAAGTCATTACAAAATACTGATCTAAAGTTTTCTTGAAGTTCTTTGTTTTTTTTTTTTTTAACTTTCAAATTCATCTAACAGTTTAGAGGGCTGGGGATGTAGCTGAGTAGTAGAGTATTTGCTAGGTTTAATACCCACTGCTTCAACAAGTACAAAGTTTAAAAGCCTAGGAAAAAGACATATTTTTTCAAATGATATTCTATAATTCATTAGTTTCTTTCCACTGAATATTACTCCATTATGACCAGGAATAAAGAAATGCTATTTTGTTGGGATTGTGCAAGTATTTGTTTGAGTGGCTATTTTAATCTATTATTTTAAAAATTAAAATAAAAATTTTTTTTAAAGAAATACTACTTTGGTTTTGGGGCATTTTTCTCCATTTTTTTTTTTTTTTTTTTTTTTTTTTTTTTTTATTTTTTTTTTTAACCTAGTTTTTCTTTGAAAAAAAAAAAAACCCAAACAAACAAAAGAAATCACTTATCATCTAAATGTCCAGCCCAGCACCTAGGAGAACTAGAGACTCAATCTTGGCTCTGAGAAGCTCTAACCACACAACCTGCTAGGAGAGAAATTGACTGCGATGGCAGAAGTCTAATTAATTTCACTCATAGTGAGGACCATGGGCAAAGTCCCTGGTGCTGGGTGAACTCCACAGCACTTCACAAGACTGATGCAGAAGTTCAGCACAGACAATCTTGGGAAGAAGAGACCTACTGGAGGGTCATGCTTTGAGAATGTTTGCAAGAGACAACTTGAGCCAAAATAAATTCTTCACAGCTTCAAACATGTTAAGACATGATCATCCAAGTTCTTTAATGAGAAAATAAGTTTCTCAAGATGACCAAACTCTACTGCATTGACAACTCTAAGCTGAAGAAGCCTTGATGCACCACCATATTATTTTTCTGCTGACCTGTAAGGAAAGACGTTCCTGGATCACACAGAAAAAATGGACTTCGGCATACTCCTCTCAACTGCACTACTGGATGCAGTGTTATAAGTTATTAGCCATCCATGATGGGATGCTTCCTAGAACTAGTATAAGACCCTGAAATCACTAACCATCTTTTGAAAAAGGATGGTTTATTGAAAAGGGATCAATAAATATCATATGATTTCTAAGAAGGTTAAACTGTGGAAGGTAAATATGGATAAGAGAAACATATTAATACTATTGTGTAAAATTGATGTTTAAATTAAGTCTACACAGTTCAGTTTTCAATTGAACCACCTCTTCTTGTCTTCTTATAATGTATAAACATCCCACTACCTGCAGTAGATTTTAAAGTGACTTAAACATAATTTGCATTTGTTCTTTGCATCCATCCTTTTATCATCTAGCATAGTGTCTAGAAACAAAGGTATTAGCCACCCAGTAAAAATACTTGAGCGATTAAAATATTTATCTAGTTACATTAGTTAGTCAACTTTTCTGGTTTTTATTGTTCCTTTTGAAAGATCTCTAAGACAGGCTTTCAAAGAACATCAAGTACACACATTAGATGGGTGATCTAATGACAATCAGTAATTTGTTCTCTTAGATAAAAGATAAACATACATCCAAACTCCTAGCCTGTTACATCATATCCCAGATCTTAAAAAAATGAGGCTTTTAGCCAGTATAAATATCTTTCTTTTTCTTTTTTTTCTTTTCTTTTCTTTTTTTTTTTTTGAGGCAGAGTTTCTCTGTGCAGCCTTGGCTGTCCTCAAGCTCAGAAATCCGACTGCCTCTGCCTCCCAAGTGCTGGGATTAAAGGTGTGCGCCACCACTGCCCAGCTAATATCTTTCTTTTTCAAAGGAAAAAAAAAAAAACTGGCTATAATTTCCTTCATTTTAGAAACATGGGTATCAAGTGGGGTAATTAATTGGGGCTAGCCAGTAATTAATTTGGGCTAACTTCTCATATAATCATAATTCTTTCAAGACAGATATAGACAGGTGCCATTAACAATAAAGCCAATAGTTGATGTGTGGTATTCACTGAGCTAAGACAGAATAGCTCTGAAAAGTGTAAAACACACAGCTTGTGCAGCTATTTTACTTAATCTTTCATAAGCATTCCTTCATCAATCTAATCTGCTCATCCAGAGAATTAAAAAATAAATCAATGCACACAGACATAGATCTTATACATTCTGATTACATGTTATCTGAGTCAGTTGTATATCCATCAGTTTTAAAATGATAGGAATAAGATCATGAAGACACTAAGTTGGACCACGAAACTTGATTTATATGCCAAAGTAGGTTTGTGTTGGCAATTCCATGTGGTACAACATAATACTCAGCACAAGTGAGCTAGAAACAGAGGTTTCTGACAGAGAACAAGTAAGAGCTTTAAAAAGCCTACCTCCACCTTGTTTTGTCTATGCACTTTAAAGACTTAGACAGTTCCTAAAGAAGACTCCAGGGCCACATGCATTTTAAACCTGAGAGACACTTCCATTCTTCAAAATATAAGATGCCAAAAACACTGTTGATTTAAAAAAAAAAAAAAGTATAAAAGACTTGAGTCTATTCATTTTCAAGAGGCTGATGTGACCTAAAAGGAGTTCTGTTTCTTCTGTTAGTGTGCTCAAGCATAGTCAGCCCAGGAGGTAATAATTTTTCATTATCTTAGAGACAGCTATGACAGGTCATATTGACATCTTTTGTTGCAATATTTGAATGAGTTCTGAATATTTGTTATAAGTAAACCCTTTGTATGACTAGCCTAATCTAATGTAATATTAAATATACTGGGCTTTTTTTTTTTTTTAAATGTAGAGACACTTTTAAAATGAAACTAAAAGCACTGTGAAGAGAGATCTCAATAAGCAAAGGAAAGGTTGGGGTTTCTAGTATGTCTATCCAGTTCATATTCTGTACAATCTTACAAGATTATAAAAAAAAAAAAAGGCAACTACATCCAGCATGACCATGGTAGCCACTGCATCCACGAACCTGCTTCAAGTCTTATGGCTAGAGCTTGTGGACAAATGTATAAGATCAACTATTCACATTTGATAAAGAAATTGTTGGTATACTTCTAGGATTTGATGACTTTGTCAATATGGTGCTGGAAGATGTCACAAAATTTGAAATTACACCAGGAGGAAGAAGATCTAATTAGATCAGATTTTACTAATGGAAATAATGTAACAATGCTGGTTCCTAGTATACAAGGGCCTGAGGAATTTCCTTGCTTTAAGCTAGATTCTGGCTTTTTTTATTTAACTTTTCATTGAGTCTTTACGAATTTTACATCATGCACTCCAATCCCACTCATCTCCCTATCCCTTCATATCTGCCTTCCAACCTTGCTCCCAAAAGAAAAATCTTGTTGTGTAAGCTGTAGTGTGTCACAGTGTGTCCCACAGTATACCCTTCTGTTACACATCTTTACTTGCACATGTTCATTGTAATGCGTCATTGGTTTTGTTTGAGGCCTCTGGCTTCTGCTACACTATCAATGCTGGATCCTCACCAGGACTCCTGTTGTTGCCCTGTGTCATGGAGATCTTATGACTTTGGATTTGCAGGACTAGACCCTTTCTGTGCTCCAGCAGTTTATAGATGGGGTAGATGTTGTGGTGGGCCAACTCTAAGCCCCGAATCTGGGTCTGTGTGGTAGCTGAGCTGATCAGCCTGCCAGTTCTCCTGCACCCACACCACTAGGGTAAGCTCTCCAGCACTGCCCAGGCAAGGTGCAGGGAGAGCTCAGACCAGGGACTTCCACCTGGTCTTTGGTGCTAACAGATTCCTGCTACTGGAGGGCCACATACCCAGACATGGCCCTTATTGGCAGCATGGGCCTGGACCTCACCATGGCCTTAGTGGCAAGGTGACATCATCAGCTCCTCACATCAGGCTGTTCCTCGCTACCCTCAAATCTCAGTTCTGCTTCTCTTCATTGTGCCCATATCCTTCTGCTTCTCTTTCTCTACCACTTACTTGCTCATTTTAGTGGCTTAGGATTGTCTCAGGAGTGCTATGTCCCACCTGTGCCATGGCATCAGGCTGGGGTCATCTCAGGGTGCTAGGGGTGCAAGGCACAAGGTGAAGGGTTGCCTTGAGGGTCCTCTGCCTGCCTGGGTCTGGCAACACAGGGCAGGGATCATCTTGTAAGTGCTCTTGATTCTAGCTTTTTAAAACAAGCATAAGGACCTGAGCCCAGATCTCTAACACCCTCATAAAAAGCTGAGTATGGCAACATGCATACAGAATCCCAGTGCTGGGGAGGCAGAAACAAGAAGATCCCTGGAGCCTACTGGCTAGCTATTCTTGGCAAGTTGGTGAGCTCCAGGTTCAGGAAAAGACCCTGTCTCAAAAATAAATAAATAAATAAATAGATAAATAAATAAATAAATAAAATGGAGAACAATAGAGAAAGAAACCTGAGACTGATCTACCTACATACACACAGACAGACACTCATACACACACACACACACACACACACACCCCTACACACACACACACCCCTTTAATAATATGTTTTTAATCCAAATGAGACAAGACATAAATTCTTTAGCATTTTATACTGTTCTGAGTAAAATACGCTGTGTTCTGACCACCATGGCCTCTCTGCCTCATAATAATGCCTGCAGTTCTTTTCAATCAATATGCTTTATTTAGTCTTTAATTCTGTTGGAACAAATCATTACTGAGCACATGGACTTTATCCTTAGACCATAGAGCTTTCTCTCCTCACGTTTACCTAGTATGAGGACAGGGGTTGAAACAGGGCTTCACTCTGTAGCCCAGGCTGGCCTTTATCTCACTGTCATCTTCTTGACACTGCCTTCCAATGACTGGATTAGAAGCATGGGCACAGTATTTGGTTCTGTCAGGCCTTTTACAGCTGACTCCTTGTCATTTAGATAGCCTATAAATAGTATCCTGAGAGATCTCCTCCCTCCCCACCCAATCTGGGGCAGTCCTTACTTCTAAGCCTGTTTCTTTTACCATATTACCCCATTTTTCTCTTTATTGTCACTAATTAAAATTATCTCTCTTGTATTTCCACATTTTGCTATCAGAATTTATGTTCCATGCAAGAATAGCATCTCCCTGTGTCTCTAATGGAGACATGACAGGCACTCAATAAATATTTGTTCCATAAGCCTGTTGTTAAATAGCTAGACTCTTGTGATTTATTTTCCCTTAGTGTGTTCTACTTAGTAAGTTAAACTTCATGAATATAGATATACAAATTCTGGCACCTGTGTACTACACACACACACACACACACACACATCACACAATATACATATATATACACACACACACACATATATATTCATGTATGCATGGTTGTGCATGCACATGTGAGTGGGTGCATACGTGTGTATGTTTAGGTGAACCTGCTCTGATGTGTGCATGGGCCAAGGCCAAAAATTGATGTTGCGCATCTTCCATTACTCTCCCTTTTGTTTACTAAAAAGCAGAGTCTCTTACTGAACCTAGAAGTTTGCGAGTTCTGACTAGTCTAATGAGCTACCTTGTTCCTGGATCCTGTTTCTGTCTGCTGGAATTACAGGTGGCCATTGGAGGCAGAGGCAGGAGGATCTTTGTGAATTTGAGGGCAGCCTGGTCTACACAGTGGCTTCCAGGGCAGCTAGGGCTACACTGTGAGACCCCATCATAACAAAACAACAACAACAACAACAAAAAACCCACAAAGAAAATAGCATTACAATAACAGCCAGAGTGTCAGTCTAAATCGAAGTTATTTCAAGTTAGATTCTATGTAATAAAGTTCCAATAAAATGATCAAATTAAACATGTACAAATATGTACAATGGAGACACAGCTGTCTAGTCACTTACCTAAGTTTCCCTAAACCAGGCTAAGATATAGACTATTTTTTCTGGTATAGCTAAATATTTGTCTAATTAAGGTTCAAACCCAGGCACGTCAGTGTACAACTCCAGTCTCACTTAGTTCCTTGGAAGCTTGAGGCAGAAGAATCATTTGAGCATAGGAGTTCAAGACCAGCCTAGTCAACATAGTGAGACTCTCATCTCAAAAAGAGTTAAAATGTTTTTCAAACTATTGTACCTTTAAGCAATATTTTTCCTTCTTCTCCAGCACTATAAGCTAGAGTTTTACAGAACTAGACTGACGGGATTCATGCTTTCAAGTTAAGTCAGCAATGACTAAGAAGGTATATGGAAGACACCAAGACCTTCCCAAAATGCAGCTGGTTCACAGCGGAATGTCCCCTTCATTCCCAAGCTTCGGGTATGCTGGGAGCTTACAGCCTTACTGCCCTCCTTAGGAGGCAGCAGGTAATAAACAATCACAAACCGTCCTCTTCCCTAAGGAGATCTAGCAGCCAACGCAAAGGATAAAATATGGAATGATGTTCACTTTTCGCACAACTTTTCTAGATAGCAAAATAAATAAATGAAGTAAGTTTTAAAAAGTGAACAATTTTATTGCCAATTTAAGAGTCTGGAAGTAATTTCTTTCCCATAAGATCTACCCACCACTTACTGAAGAGTTACTGATATAGACAAACTGGCCATCATCTTCTACCTTCAAAATATATGCTGGGAAAAGGCATCTATGCTCTGAACTCAAGCTTGTCCTAGAAATGACATTCCATTTAACTATCTGGTAGAACTGAAAACTCCACTAATATTAGAAGGACTTTTGGAGTTCCATTTTGCTTTTTAATTTAGGCAGAAATATCTATGAAACAAACTACATGTACAACAACAGCACATGAGGGGGAAAATACATCTTTACTTGGATGGGGGGATCCAGAAGAATAAAACATGTCCAAAACAAGCCCGGGCAGTGATATGTTCCTTTGTTAATTACAGAACCCCTGCTGGGAAGAAAAACTCTACTAGCTGCTTTTTAAAAAAAGAACAGAGCAACAACAAAACAACCAAAAAAAACCAAAAAACAAAAAACAAAACAAAACAAAAACAAACAAACAAACAAAAAAAACCCAACCAGTACATAGGGCTCATCAGAATATGATCTCCATACATCACTTTCAAATCCATCACTTGGAAGATGTCCAAAATGGAACAACGCAAATTCAAATCAAGAAACAAATTTACACTTGGGAGGCAGAGGCAGGCAGATTTCTGAGTTCGAGGCCAGCCTGGTCTACAGAGTGAGTTCCAAGACAGCCAGGACTATACG
>JADRCD010193294.1:0-22381 GCA_019843815.1 Montemys delectorum | reverse complement strand
CAGCAGCAGCAGCAGCAGCAGCAGCCTGCAGAGTACCATCACTAGCCTGCA
This sequence comes from Montemys delectorum, assembly GCA_019843815.1. NCBI lineage: Eukaryota > Metazoa > Chordata > Mammalia > Rodentia > Muridae > Montemys > Montemys delectorum. The sequence goes on along the minus strand of JADRCD010193294.1, from coordinate 22,330 downwards.
TCCCACCAGCACGTGGAACATTACCTCGGTGACCCTTCCTCTCTCAGCCCTCCCCTCTTTTATCAAAAGAGAAGTGAGAAGAAAGAAGATTAAAGAAAAGGACTCCTAAGTAACCCTCCCCTTCAGGCAGCATCTGAGCCTCTGCACGTCTGAGTGTTATTCATATCAAAATACATCACGTCCATATGTGGTCCTCTCTCGGCAAGCCGCCCCAAATCCCTGAAGTTGCACTGACAGGGCCCTCCTGACGTCACGGAGCTTGGCCTCACTATTGCTAGTGATTTATTGATGTTTATTGGGAATGAATAGATCAAAGGCACAGGCATGACGGGCGATCAATCAGTCATCAAATCAAGGGTGGCAACCGGCCAGAAACCCTTCTTCCAGCCAATGTGCCCCCAACCGACATTATTGCAAAATAATGTTATGTGTGTGGGTTTTGTTTTGTTTTCAATGATTCTCTTTTCCAGAAAAAAAAAAAAATCTGTTCAGTCCTAACAGGAGTTGACGTTCCTGGCAGAAAAAGAGAGGGAGGGGGAAGTACTCAGATATGTCCCAGAACTAAGTATTAGAAAAGGGTAGGGAGCAGCAGCGGAAAGAGAGGGAGGGGGTAAGAAGACATTCACGAATGGAGGAAATGTCAGCATCCAACACTGGCCTGACAGTCATCTGACAATACCCAGACCCAGTGCGCTCTGTTTCCACCGCTGTACCCGGTTTGGGCCCAATAAATGAAGAATCAATCGAATTAGCAGTAAGGTGGCCAGAGAGATCCGCTAGCTCACTCTAACTCGCTCTGGTCCCGGTAGGCACCGGGTACTGCCTGGGACAACGCGGAAGATGTCCCAGAGAACTCAGGTGACCCCGCCCGCCCCCCACCGAAAGGCACCGGTTGGAGAGCGCCTTCCCCGCTGCAGCCGGATCGGCAGAGGCGGGGACCTAAGCCGGCTCGGTCGTCCCCAGGAGGGTGTGCGAGCCGGTCGAGCGAAGAACGTAGCGGGGCAACTGGGGGGCGCGCGCACCCGGGCAGGAGAGCCGCGAGCCAGCCGAGCTCCCGGAGTTACTCTGCGCCCGCAGAGACAGACAGAAAGAGAGAGAGAGAGGCGAGGAGTGCGGCGAGCAGCGCGGGGGCCGGCGGCCCAGAGGCGCGGCGCGAGCAGAGGAAGAGGAGGAGGACCGGAGGAGGAAGGGGAAGCCGCTCGTACCTGCTGCGCGCCGGGGCGCCTGCTGCTTCCTCCTCGGCATGATGCTTCTCCCGCGACTGCCACCGCCGCCGCCGCCGCCGCCGCTGCCGGGCTGAGCCGAGGGAGGGAGGGGCGGCGGGGGGGGGGGCGAGGCGGGCCTGCTCGCAGCCTCCCCCCCGGAGAGCGGCCGCCCGCAGGATGCTGCTGCGCCCCGGCTCTCCGCGTCCCCCCCTCGCTGCGCTCCGCCGCGATCCCCGAACGTGCGGAGGGAAGGAGGGCGGGCAAGGGAGGCGCGGGGAAGGAGGAGCGCGAGGGGGAGGAGGAGGCAGAGGAGGAGGAGGAGGAGAAGGAGGAGGAGGAGGAGGAGGACCGCGCTGCCGGCGGAATGGGAAGTTTGACAAATCGCTCCAGAGGCCCGAGGAGGAGGGGGCGGGGAGGAGCGGTCGCCCTGCCCCCCCCCCCGCCCCGTCCCCAGACGAGGTGCTTGGGGTTCGGGGCTGGGGGGCGGGGAGTGAAGGAGGAGAAGGCGGGCAGAGAGATGAGAGGAGGAGCCCAGGAGCGACCCCGGCCGGTCCTGCCCCGCTTCCCGCCCCCAGGCAGGGAGGTCAAGGCATCCGGGGGTGGAGGGGGGGGCGCAGCCGCCGCCGCCGCGGCCCGGGGCTCAGCGGTCCAGTCTTCTGCCCACGGCGCGGCTGGAGCGGCGGCGTCGGCAACAGGCAAGCTTAAAGGAAAAGGAGATGATCGTGTCACTCGCCTGCCCGCGGAGGCGCCCCCAGCCCGGGTCCTGGCCCGGACGCCTGCCCAGGGCCCCCCGCCCAAGTCCAGACACTCCGAGCTGGCCCTCCGTCTCCGCCCCGAGCGCTCTCGCAGGGGCGCGGGGTCCGCCCTGCGGAACCCGTCCCGGGGCGCCCACAGCCCCCGCCCATCCCTCTTCCCCACCCGGGCTCAACCCCCGGCCGCTCCCGGCTGCCCCTCCCGGCCCGCACTCCTCTCTACCCGCCGCGTGCAAAGCCCCAGAGCGCTCCCCAACTTGGGATGGTACCCCTACAAAGATGCCAGGGCCCCGGGGGTGCCCTGGAGAGAAGATGTGCGGGTTGACATGGGTGTGGGCCCTGGGGCTCCTCTCCTGGGACCCACCGTGGCTACCTCCTTCCGTTCCCCCGCCCCCCGCCATAAACTTTCCCAGGCTTGTTTCGGGGGTAAGCGTGGGAGGGGGCACCTCCAAGTTTCCTTTACTGACTTTGGGACGATCACCGTCTCAGCACCCCGCGTCTCACCCCCTTGGGCTCCTGGCCGCGCCCCCCACCCACGGCGTCGGAGGTTGCCAAGGCGGGAACGGGGGAGGGAGAAGAAACTCGGGCTCCCCTGCCCATCCCCCGCCGGGGTGCGCCCTGGACGGGGGGCTTCCTCAGCCGCTCCCGGCTTAGGAGCAGTTCTGGACGAAGGGGGATTGATTATTGATTGGGTGATTGGGGTCGCAGAGGCTCCAGGCAGACTCGGCCGATGCGCCCCGGGAAGGAGGCGGCTGGAAGGCTGCGGTGGCGACAGGGCGACGTGGGCTCACTTACTCTGGTGGTGAGGGCGCGGGTGGGCTGGAATTCACGCCGGCGACCCTCGAGCGGTGGCGGCTGAGCGCCAGCCAGAGCTTGAGAGGCGCGGGCGGCGGCGCATCGATGCGCTGCGGGCTCGATTGCGTCTCCCTGGGCCAGCTCTTAGGCCGGGAATGGGGCGGCCGCGGCGCAGCGGGCTCCGGGCGGCCGTGGCTGGGGTGGCCTCTGGGCCCCCAGCTCCCGGGAGCAGCACTGTATCTGGGTACGCCGGCTGGGGCCCTGGCATCCACGCGAGCCCCGAGGCCCACACTCTACACGAGGGCCGGCGCCCTGCGCCCCAGGGCTAGCCGCCTGAGCGCACTGGGAGCTGCAAACCCTGGCCTTCCTTCTCTGATGCCTTTTTTTTTTCTTTTTTTTTTTCTTTTTTTCTTTTTCTTCCTCTTATTTCAAACTTATTTTTCTCTTCCCTCTTCTTCAGCCCTGTCTCTTTTTCATGCTTTCTTTGTGGTTGGTTTTTCAAGTTTGTCTTAAAAGTTCACAGCGTGCTTTCTTTTTCTTATAGACCAGGAGACCAAGATCTCACCCCTACCGGTAAGATCAAAAGTCTCCGCTCGCCCCCGGCCGGCTGGCTTGGGCTGGGTCCAGACGCCTCCCTGAATGCAGATGTGTGGCTGCTGTCCTCCGGGGCTTTAAAGCCGGCTCCAGCGCCTAGGCGCTCGGGAGTTGAGTTAACCCGGCGCGGGCGGAGTCGAGAGCCAGAAGCCGGTGGGGCTGAGCTCCCGAGCTGCCTGTGTGTGTCGCGTACCCTTGGGTGGGTGCGCCTGGGGTGCCTGGTGCCTGCGGCTGCAGAGGCCGAAGCGGCGTCTCCTCCAGGCCGAGGAGACGCGGGCCCCGGCGCGTAAAGCTTCTTGCGAGCGAGGGATCGGTGAGTCGGCTGGCCCCGCCGTTGGCCTCACGGTTCAGGTGGCCGCGGCGCCCCTCTGACCTGGAGGAGGGTCGTTGTCCCTGGAGGTCAGACCCAGAAAGTCCCCGGCTCACATTCAAAGCGGGCAGAGCCCATTTAGGCACGCCGGCGGCGGCGTGCTCACAGCGCTGGGCACCGCGCACCGGGAGTTCGCCCAAAGGATGCTTCCCTCTCCCTTTGCTTCCTTTTGGTGCTCTCTCAACCTTCGTTCCCTCGCTGCCCACCCCCAGCCCTCATACCCTCGTGCTGTGGCTCAAGCGGCTCCCCTGTCGCCTGTCGGCACCCCTGCTTGCCAGTGCCTAGCCCTCCCTGCTCAGGCGCCGCGCACTGTGTGATCCGCCCTAACATCTGTCCGTCCAACCATTGGCGCATCCATCAGTGTCAATGGGCTGCACATTGCAGCGACAGCCTGTCACGCACAACACGGACTGTGCGGAGTGCACACTGCGGCCACACTGCCTTGCCCGGTGGGGCACTCAAACAGATTCGGCCGTCTTGACACCGCCTGGATTCCTATTTCTGCTGAGTTCTTTTAGCTACACGCACCCATTTACCCTTAAATTGGGAGATCACAACATGTGCATAGTTTTCCAGGTCGTTCTACGGATGGAACATTGGAACAGCGCAAGTGGGCAAGGTCAGCCTACTCTTTATATTTCCCTGGAATTTATCTTCCCTTCTGCTGTAAGGCTGGGTGTAACTAAAAGAGAAGGGTTCCCCAAATTCTCACGCAACACAAAGTAGACCCTGAAGCTACCTGAATGCGGGACCTTAACTTTCTTCACTGGGCTAGGTGCTAGGTTGTGGAGTTTGCCCCTCTGCACCTAGCAAGATTTCAACAACAAAAACTTTGTATAGCCGGGACTGACTGCTGCTTCCTAGGGCCTGACCTGGAGAAATGCAGACCGATGGGCTTTTGGTGAAAGGGAAGGGGGCTCTGTTTAGGAAGAAATGGCATCTGATAGTAGTAACTCTGAAATTCACATGTCATTACAGAAAAGGGGGCAGGGCCATATGTTTGAGAAACCAGAGCTTGCGGATAGTTCCTGGCTGCCGAGGCTGCAGTTGCGAGTTCTTCTTTTTGTACTTCTTTGCTTCCCGCTCCTTCTGGATCTACTCAGATGGTAAACACACAAGCACAGGTGTCCCCATGAGTCTGTCCCTCCCAGAGGCCTTTCAATTCTCTAAGAACCTCAGGGGAAGGGTATGTGAGGGAGTCCTACTTCTCTGACATCTGAATGAAGTCAACCTGGCATTTGACCTGACTTTATTATTGTAAATATTTTCTGTCGACGGTTCCGGCGGCAAGCAACCCTTTCTGCAGTTCATATCGCAGTTAGGGGATTTCAAGGGAAAAAGAGCTGCGTTCAGGCAAGCGCTAAGGGTTACTAGGTGCTGGGAAAGGCCAGAGAAGGGTTGCATAGGCACGCTCAGGAGAAGTAACCTGTGCTGTAGGATGTGGGCTCCGCACACCGCATCCAGCGATCCAGCTGTTTTCACACTCTACTAGAGGGCTGAAAAGCCCGTGCATGGTAGAGGATATAGAATTCTGTAAAAGATATACTACGTAGAAGTCGTTCATTCTACTCCTCATAGAGACTCGGTTATCTTTTAAAGGGAACAATAGGCTTTCCTTGTCCGGGCAAGTACCTAGGAACTTCTGGTCCACTTTGAATTGTGCTGGGTAGTGAATGTCTTAAGTTAAAGACATCTACCTTTGAGAGGTGTCGCGTTTCTGAGAATAACTTATTAAGCCCCTAAAAATAGACTGAGGAAGAAAGGAGCTGAATGAAGAGAAACATCTAAATACCCAGCGCCAAAAGCCCATGGGGAAAACTGGGAGCTGACATCTTGGTCAGGAGACTCACCTTGAAATTGGATGGTCAGATTATGACCCCTCCACATTCCCAGGAACCAAGACCTCCCCTGAGACTGTATCTAAGACTCAGTGGAAACCTGGTGGACTGCTACCTTCTGATGAATCTCCAGAAGAATCCCGAGAGAGAGTTGTCTAGGTCAAGGGTGACACACCCTACCCAGCTTTTCCAATTTTGAGCCCTAGATTTCCATTCCTGGGACCGTTTATCATAAGTTTCATCCACCGTGGCTAGCCTGAGCCCCTTGAGGGTGGGGCATATCAATTAAAGACGTGGCTCAAAACCATGTTCTGAGATGCAAGGAGCTTACCCCCAGCTCAGTATACTGTTTACAATTATGTGATGGGAAGTAGTGGCTTGGCCACTGCCTGGAGGCAGCCAGGTTTGTGTTCTAGGTGGTCACTGAGGATAGTTAAATGACAGCCCTCCTGGTCCTAGGAAGGCCGGAGTATGTCTCTAGTGGAGTGCCCACCAACAAGAAAAGGGTATCCTGAATGCCATCATTCCAGGAGCTAGGGCTAGCTGGTGTCTCCCAGACAGGTGGGGCCTAAACTCTGACCTCAGTTGGGGGTACATGCTGAGTCCACGGAAGTATCATCTTGAAGGGCAAGAACTCTGGGAGCCTTTGGTGATGGCATGGACCTTTGGCAACAACTCAGGGGTGGGTCCTGACAAGGGGGCCCAGTACTAACTTATCTCTAACCTGAAATGGTCAGGAAGCCTCATGGACCTGCTTTTCCCCCCCTCACTTTTTTGGGTCAGGCAGTGATGGAAAAGTGCCATGGGTCCCAAGATTCCTACCACTCATTCACTTCAACCTCGCACTGGGTTTCAGTCCCTGCCAAAGCCAGGGTTAGGAGGGCCTGAGTCAGGCTTTTAGCCTATTTGCTAAAGGTACTTTCTCACAGCAGCGAAAGTTTGTTTCTCTTTTTTCCTGGTAGCTTTGTTTTAAGAAAACCAGATGTTTTGTTTGCAAATTCTCCCCAAGAACATTTACAGTTTGGACTTGAACTTTGAAAATCAGGGCCAGTAGATGAGATATATTAATGCCACTTCTCTCAGGGCTTCTGGAGAGCTGCATCAGGTGCAAGGAAAGTGAGACAGACTAAGGGTCGAGGACAATCTAAGAAAAGGAAAACCAAGAATTATAAAAACTTCCCAAATCCAACACAGGAAGACACAGCCATATAAGCAGGCACACACTCCCATCCCCCTCCTGCTATCGAATCTAGTTTGCTAATTTCTTAGGTCTTGGGACTCGGAAGAAAAGACCCAACTCTGCCTACATGGCCAGTGCAAGTCTGTGGATTTTCAGCTGGACTTTTTGACTTGAAAGCAAAAGGGCTGGTGGGCTTCCATCCCAGGTAGCCTCGCTGCTGGTGATCAGTCCAGATTTCGGGATGCAGATGGGGCGGGTTGAAAGCTAGTTCACTAGATTAGGGAGAACTTTGGTTGTAAATCCCAGAGGTGTAGCTTTCCCTCCCCCAAGAAAGCTGGTGCCTGCTGCTTTCCCTTCCATTTGCTTCATCCCCACTCCCCATCCTAGATTCCTGTGCAGTTAGCTTATAGAAAAGCACAACAAAAACTAAATCTAACAGCAGAGGGACAGGAGATGATGATCGTGGGTGGGGTGGGGTCTGGGCGTAAGCCAAGCAGCTTCTTTACCCACTCTGCTAGTCCCCGGATCCCTTCTTCCCTCCCCCAACCCTATTTTCAAATACCTCCGTTTTCTTCCGAAATGTTTTTTCATTCGTTTAGCGAAGTTACGGAAAACTTTTTGGAGATCGACAGTTAAATAGAGAAAACTGAAAGTCTTTGTATTTCGGTCTTAACAGGACAGAGCTGCTTTAAGCTCCTTTCAAGAGAACAGTTACCAAGGAAATGCCCTTTGGTCAGATCCCACCTGCGGACTTGGGTTCTAAGGGAGAATTTCCTCCAAATCCCCCCATACATCATTGCGTGCTCTCGCTCCAACTCCACTGAGTGAAATAAATTTGTAGAAACCATTTGGACATTTAAAAAACAAACAAAACCTATGTTCAAGATAGCTGATCCTGGCCACATAGAGATTCGCCCTTGGCCAGGAGTGGGACTCGCCCCTGGCCAGGAAGAGCTACCTTTTTGCTGATGGGGATGCGGAGATGCCCACCTGCTCCCGCGCGGTGGCGAGAGCTCATGGATGTTAGTGACCCGATGCAGGTCTGAACCCGGCTCTTTAGCTCTTCCGCTCTTCGAATAAAGGGGGGAGGAGGTTCCAGCAGTCAAAACACCGGGTCATTGAGGACCAAATAGAGCCCACCTTCCTAACAAGATGATCTCATTAACTGGCTAGGGGGGGTTACCAGACCACGAGAAATCTCGTTCCCCTTTCTCTCTATCTACATCGCTCCTCTTTTCTGTCTAACTCAAGATGGGGTTGTGACTGTTCCCACTTCCCAAACAGGAAAAAACAAATGCAGCACTGAATAGGGGCAGGTAAAGAGGGGCAAGAAGCTTTATTCTTTTCTCTTGTATCTGTTTTCAAACTTAGTAAATATCTCTTGTATTTGGACCGTAGGGTGCCAGAAGGTGGAGGGGGCGGGGTGGCGCTGGGTCAGATTATGTAATAATGCAAGTGGTATCTGACCCCAGGGCTCTTCTGCCTAGAAGACCTAAAGATCTACGAACACCCTGCACAGAAGTCCTTACTAAAATTTGTCTTCACTGCTGTCTGACTTCTGTCTCTTGAGTTTTCTTCCTCCTTTTCCCCTTTCTGTTTTTCTGTCCTGTTCTCTCTTTCGAAGAGTCCCTCCTTGACCGTCATAAAAATTCTCAGGGCATTCATTTAGAATCTATGAGTTTTGTTTTGTTTTATATTCTCCCCAAGTCACCACCCCGTGCACTATTTCTGAGGGAACTAACCAGTTTGTGAGGTTCCTGGCTTTTGGGGTGGAGGGAGGGGGGTGAGAGAAAGGTCAGACTCTGGTCGACACCTGGTATAAAATAAAAGAACATGTTAAGAAGTTTCAAAGCTGCCAATAAAACCCTTTAAGTGGCTTGTGATGCACTGCCTGGAGTTCCTGCGATGGCATTGGTAAATGACTCTAATGCCCAAAGAAAAACATTACAAATGCCGCTGTCTGCGCCACCAATCGGGCGCCGCTCTCCAGCGCGGGCGGTGGCTCCTCTCTGGCGCGGAGGGCACCCACATTTGCATGATAAATTGACCAGACTGGCGGCAGCCAATGAAATATTCAAATTAGGCACGCGGGGGTGGGAGTGTGGTGAAGTCCCTGGGGCTCCCCCTTTGAGCAGGAGCAGAAACTGGCCTTGCCACGTCTCCTTTAGCGCCCTCCAGAGGCGGGACAAAGCGTGGCCCTTCTAGGACAGGAGGGTGGGAGAGCACTCTACAGGTGCTCTTGGGCACCCGAAGGCGTTAGGGTTGCCCAAGCGGATCGGGAATGTCTTGGAGCCTCTATCTCTCTTGCACTTGAGTCAGCAGGATTGCAGACTCAGGCGGAGACTTTCAGGAATTTAGGCCGGGCCCTAGACCCTTTCTAATAGTATGATTGTTGTGTTGGCCCTCTGCTCATCTCAGAGGACACCAGGCTTCCCACTACTAAAATTCTGGAGCAGATAGATCTAAGCTGCCGTGAGGGGGAAGATTCCATCCCAACAGGCAGCAAAGGTAGCCCAGTTTAGAGCTATGTTATTCTCTCAGGTTTCATCAGGCCTGAGATGTCACAGGACATCAACTGTGGCGTTGCTCCTGCAAATGGAGACACAGGCTCTGCCTAGAGGTTAGTAGGAGCCTCAGCAGGCAGGACTCATCTGGTCAGGGATGTTAGGGAGAAAGCACCCAGGCTCAAGGCAGCACTGTGAGTGTGTACAAAAGGGAACTTATAAATCACTAGTCAGCAAATGGAAACTCTGCATGGGGTTTTTCCCGAGGATATAAAGGGAACTGGCTTTTAAATAGGGGTACCACTGGTGGCCAGGGACTCGTGTGGTCTTCTCAGGAACCTGGCAAGCCCATCTTCTGGTCTGGCTCCCAAGTGGAAGACCTGACTCAGTTCATAGGAATGCATGGGAGCCTCTCTGCAGTGTCTTCCCACTGTGTGCCAGCCTTAACCTGAGGGGCAGCACTGTTTCTGCAGTCTGCTGTGAAGTGATAAGCACTCTCTCCCTTCTCCCATCACAAAGCTTAGAGATGGGCCTAGTTGCCCTAGACAGTGCTTAATCCCCAGCTCTTTATCCAGACCACAAGGGTCTTTAAGAGGTGACATGAGTCCCCTCTAAGCATTTCTCCTCCAGACATGCTCAGCAGAAGTCAGTTAACTACAGCTGTCCTCCCTGGCCACTAACCAAGGAGTCTCTCTGGGAGGGCCCAAGCCTAGCAGAACCTGGCCTCAGGCTGGCTCCATAATTGTAAGGACACTGAGCAATAAGCTCTGCTTGCTGTCTTATAGTCTGTAATCCTAGCACTCTGGAATCTAAGATAGGAGGATTCAGAGTTTGAGGCTAACCTGAGCTGTCGGCTAACCCAAGGAAAAATATTAGTTACTGATACAAATATGGGAGAGAGTTGATTTTGATTTTGGATCACTTAGCAGGTTTTATCTGCATCTTCAAAGTATGATGTTCAACACGAGGTGACTGATGCACAAGCTGTTCCTGTCATTCAGAGTTGTAAGGGGGTGTTGGCCAAAGAGAGGAGGTTTGATCTTGGGCCCAGTGGGTGATGCGTAAGGAAAACAGCTGGTAGCAAAGTTTGGTCCAGATACAAAAGGACATTTTTCTCTTACTGCTAGCTTGTGTGCTTGGTCAGAGTCCCCACAAGGAAGTTCCCACAGGTATATACCTATACTTGGCAGGCTGGGTCAATTTTGACTATGTCTCAGGAAGTCCTTCCTTGATCATTCTCAGACATCACCTCTGAGATGATGAGGCTCCTCGGTGGGCCATGATCACCCTCCAGCACTGAAGTTTGTCACACAATCCATCCCTTCCATAAATGCAAGCAGCTACATGGACAGATAGGAACACAGAGGGTGGCTCTGTAGCCCAGTCCAGAGCCTCACCTCCTCTGAGCCATTGACAGTGAGCCAGCCACTCAGTTCGTCTTAGAAGGCATCGTGCACACAGAAGGCCTACTCTTCTCATATACACATGCACACCTGCTCCTGGCAAGTACAAGTGCAAGTTTCGGTATTAGTCATGGGAGGCTGGATACTTGGTCCACAACGTAGCCAGTAACAGTTCTCTGTACCTGAAGTGCCTGGGACCTAAGGAGAAAAATCCCTGATCAAAATGGGAGATATCCCCAAGCCTAGGGTGAGCTCAGTCTAGGATGTGAGAGAGGCATTTAGATGCTGCTTCTCGGGGGCTGCCCCAACTGCAGGCATTGCTGTTGCCTCCTTGAAGAGCCTGGTACTCAGTAGTCTGTCATGTGGTGGTGCCCCTAAAGCCAGCATGAGAATGACAGTCACAGGGTCAGACCTCCCAGACAGACAAAGGATACAAGCGAGAGTGAGCGAGTGTGGGGCAGGGCAAGGGAAGAGAGGGGGAGCTGCTTTGGGGGAAGAGCAGGCATTTGCAGGGGCTGATAAGGAGGTTCCCTCAGACCTTTCTACGCACTCATTAGAGGAAGTGCTTTGCTAAGATGATATTTCTATTTTCCCTGTTAGCAGCGAATGGAATTTGCACCATCCAGGTCAGATGGAAAATAGAAGCTGGGAAAATTTGACACTCTCATTGATTTGCTCTCCTCGTGAGAGAGGAGTATGGCTCGGAGATTGCAATTAGGAGCAGCCTGCTAAGGGGTTCCTCTCCTGAGCTCAGGTGCAGCAAGATCGCTCCCGGGCTGTGGAGGAGGAGGAGGAGGCAGCTTCATTCATGCTTCTGAGCTGAAGCTAAACCTGCCGAGGCTCCCAAAGACCACCTGGCACTTTACTCTCATTTTTGGTCAGGCCTTTGAGCAGATGGCAATTTTTCCAGTGTTTTTAAAAGTATTAACTTCCTTTCAAACATTCTTTAACCTTTAATGTTTTGTAACTTGATGAAAAGGTCACTTTGTTCTGAGGATGCAGCTGTTCCTTAATTATTCAGCTATAGGTGAATTCCACCCAAATCCTCAACTCTTCTCTGTTTCTTTTTCTTTTTTGGAGGAGTAGGTGGTGGTGGTTGCTGGGGATGAACAGAGGGCCTTGTACAGGCAAGGCAGGTGCTCTACAGCTGAGCCACAGGTAAAATCTAGACGGTGACATCCCTGCCTCTGATTCACACACACACACACACACACACACACACACACACACACACACACCACACACACACATCTGGAGAGATGACTCAATGGTTAAGAGCACTGGCTGCTCTTCCAAAGAACCTGGGTTTATTTCACAGCACTCACATGGCAGCTCACAACCACTGCAACTCCGAATTATGCATACACACATAATACAGATCAATGTTTTCCCCTGAAATCTGTCTATGTATATGGGTATATGTTTATGTTTGTATTTATTTGATTATCTTTTGCACATGTATGTTTATGTACATTTGTATTCACATGTACTGTATATTTTGCATTTATATTCATATAACTTGTATTCAGCGACTTGAGTTTACATGGATACATGAACTCTGTCAGCTTTACTACACAACTGCTTTATAAGAAAATACATACAAGATTTACTTGAGTGATAAATTTCCCTAAACTTTTGATGCCCACCATTTATTATACATGTTTCTAACCTTTAAAAAAGATTCAGACAATGTCCAAACAGGGTCTCACTATGTAGGCCAAAGTGGCCTAGAGCCTTCCAGGTGTGTCCAACTTTTTGATACTGTGGCACATGATGTCATCTACAAAGTTCATGCTGGAGAACCACATGATCGGAGTCCACAAAGCAAAGGACAATAGATTGTAAAACAAACCTCATAATGTTTTAAGTAAGTTTACAATTGTGTTGGGGCACATTGATTGCTACCCCTAGCTGTGATCTGTTTCAGGTTAGACACATCCTGTACACCTGGAGATGCTCTCTGGCCCCAAGAGCATCTCTGGCCTGAGTACTGGCATTTCAGATGTGCTTGCTATTCCCTGGTTCATAGTCTCAGCTTCTCAGCTTCTGATGGCTGCTTCACTTTTACCTGTCTAAGCCGATGCATTCTTGCAATGGATATATTTGACTTACATTTAAAATAAAAAGTAAGCGAGTCACTTCGGATGAGAACATGAAGGGATTTCTCTACATGGAAACTACGTGAGGCTGATGTTCAGATCCTGTAGAATGTGTTTATTGTCCAAGAGGCAATGGATGTGGTTTCCTGCATCTCTTCTCTCTGAGGTTTTGGATGAGAAATCTCTAGGCAAAGAGAAGCTCTTGGATCCTGGCACTCACCTTAAGTCTTTGTAGACTTGTATAAGAATAAATCTGCTCCAAGCTATGTACTAAATCATGAAGAGCACTCTGTAAGATTAACATTCATTAAGTGCAAGAGACAGAATTGATACTTTGCTTAAAAGCATATACCTTTAAAAGGTCTCTGGATGCAGGAACAGCAAGGAATGGCAGAAACCAGGCTTGGAGAACCATGGTGGTCTTTCCTGTAAAGTATTATCTCAGGACTCACTACCTAGAATGGTATCTTGCACATCCCTGACTGCTAGATGTTTTTCGACATTTCCTTTGGCTCATTGCTGGTCTCCTGTAACTGTGTGAGAGATACTTCACAAACCCAGTGGAGCAAAGAGAATTTTTTAAAACATTTTCCCAGCATTGGAGGAGCTGAGGCAGGAGGATTGTGAGTCCAAAAAGAGCCTGACATGCATAGTAACTATATACATTTATACACACACATTCACATGCACATACATATATATGGTATAAGATAAAGAAAAAGTGGGACTATTTAGAGCTTGTTTAAATATGATTAAGCTAAATAAATTAAAAAAAAACTTTTCAGTTCTCAGCTAGTAATCACAAAACTCAAACAGGTGAGACAGGAGGATTTCAAAATGGAAGCCAGCTTGACCTACTTCGTGAGAATGCATAGTGAGACCATGCCTCAGCCCTGTAGGGAAGAAGTTTTGAACAACAGTGGGTACTTGCTGCAGCCAGCACTGAAAATCTCCATCTCTTCCTAATTCTAGTCCTTGATTCCTGGAGGGCCCTGCCACCACTGTGCTTTTCCTTGTTACTGTTCACGTTCCCTTACGTATAAGTGGAATGACACTGAATGTAACTTTGTATTGTATCCTTTACTTTGTAGTGTCTATGAGACTCAACTGTGTGGTCATATATAGCTGGTTTGTTTTTCAAATTTTTATACTACGGATACATTAAAGTTCAGTAGGCATTTGTATTTATTTCTATTTTTTCTTTTCCAGGGAGCCTATGATTTAAAAATAAAAACCAACCAAACAAACAAAACACCAGCTAGATGTCCTGTAGTTGTAATCTCAGAATTCTGCAGTAAGATGATTTTGAGTGGCCTAGGCTGCATACTACACAGATCCTGTCTCTGAAAATGGGAAGCAGGTACAATCCTCTGTGAGAATGCACACATTCTGATGTGAATTTGCAGCAGTGGGATGGCTGGGTTGCAGAGTGTGCAAGTGTCTGACATTGTCATGCTAAAATGGCTGCATCTATTTCCGCTCCCACAAGCAGGTTTGCTGTGTCCTCTCACTCTTCATCCTTGTCAGCAAGGAGGCATTTTTAGCTGTGGTTCTTCTCCTTCTCAGTACTTCTGAATCTGGTGGTTATAGCTGCCATTTCTTGATGTATACATTTCTTTCTGTGCTTTGTAATGCATTTGACACCACCTGTTTCTATTTTCGATCATTTGGATTCCGGAGCCTGTTCACATCTTCTTCTTGTCTTCTGTTGTATACAAGCTTTGTATCATTTCAAGAACATTTCTTTTTTTTTTTTTCTTTTGCTTTTATTTATTTTTTGCATGTGGCGGAGGGGGCGGGGCTTATTCTTTCATCTCATACTTCCAGATAGCAAATGTCCAACGTGAAAAATGCAAGGACAGGAACTCTAGCACAAGAAAGAACCATACGGGAAAACTTCCTGCTGGCTGTCTTTCTCCCTAGCCTCTGCTCTGCTAGTTTTCCACATGTATATATAATTTATTATTATTATCATTATTATTATTATTATTATTATTATTATTAACTTGAGGCTTTGATACCGATCATTCTCCTTCATCTCTTTCCAGATCCACTCCCGTTTCACACCCACTTAACTTCGCATCTTCTTTTCAAACCCATCCAGCTCCCTGAACGCTGTCTATATTTTCTTAGCTATGCAGTCATCCACTGGAATGGTAGACCTGCCAGGGGACACACCCTTAAAGAAAGCCAACTCCCTCTCCTGGTAGTTAGCAAGAACCAATTCCTCCTCAGCTAATGGTGAGACTTCATGCCCAACTTTTCTGGAAATTCCTCTATTATTCAGTTGTCTTAAGTTGTCAGAGTGTGGACTACTTCAGAGACATGTCAGTAGATTCCCTGATTACAAGCCAAGGATTCTCTAGTTTACATATACTCCAGATCTCTGAGGCATAAGGATATCCCAGGTCCTGGCTCAGTTTCATCAACATGAATCCAGTTTTCTTACCTTCTTTCCCTCTCTCTTACCTAGTGTCTCCAACATGACCTCATTTCATGGGTGCTTCATCTCAGAAGCACAAGAGGATGTCAGACATGAAATACGACACCATATATCCGTGTCCATATCCAACAAACAGGAGGAGAATGAAATAGCAATAATATGATTAAGAAAGCAAACTTTTTCCATTCTCAGCTAGTAATCCAATGTTCAAGAGGCTGGGGCAGGAGCATTACAAACTTGAAGCTAGCGCAAACTGGGGGGTAAAGCCACACATACCCCCCTACATAAAATAGTAAAATATTAGCATCTCAAATAATCTAAGTTCTTTCTTTCAGTTTTCAAGGACCACTTCTAAGGAGTATCAATAGCTGTCACTGGAGAAGACACGGCCCCAACAGGCTTACCAATCCAGAATGAACACTGGATGGGGGGAAGTCAACCTCAGACAGCTTCCATACCCACCAATATCCATTGGTTTAAAACTTAATCTTTGTAATTTGCATAAAGTAAAACTCACTTTTGACATATAGTCTTCTTGGTTCTGATAAGTATATAAAGTCTTATTACCATTGCGATTAAGAATTGGAACAGACCAGTCCTGGGAGAATGTGGTGGTTTGAATAGGTATGGCTCCCATAGACTCATGTTTGAATACTTGGCCCATGGGGAATGGCACTATTAGGAGGTGTGACCTTGTAAGAGTAGGTGTGACCTACTTAGAGGAAATGTGTTACTGGAGGCTTTGAGCTCTCCTATGCTCAAGCTCTGTCCAGTGTGGCACACAGTTTCCTGCTGCCTGCAGATCAAGATGTAGAACTCTCAGCTCCTTCTCCAGCACCATGTCTGCCTGCATGCTGTCATGCTTCCCACCATGATGATAATGGACTAAACCTCTGAAACTCTAAGCCAGTCCCAATTAAATGGTTTCCTTTATAAGAGTTGTCATGCTGGGCAGTGGTGGGACACGCCTTTAATCCCAGCACTTGGGAGGGAGAGGCAGGTGGATTTCTGAGTTCAAGGCCAGCCTGGTCTTTAGAGTGAGTTCCAGGACAGCCAGGGCTACACAGAGGAACCCTGTCTCAGTAAACAAACAAACAAACAAACAAACAAATTAATTAATTCATTCATTCATTAAAAATAAAAAAAGAGTAGCCATGGTCATGGTGTCTCTTCACAGCAATAAAATTCTAAGTAAGACACAGGGCATACCTGTAATCCTAGCCCTTCAGAAGGCTGAGGCAGGAGGATTAAAAACTCAAGACTAGTCTGAGCTATATAGCAAAACTGCATCTCAAATGTCCCACAAGACCAAAACATCTTTGGCTCCCCTTTTATAGGCAAATTATTCACCACCTGTCCTTACTTCCAAGTCTTTCAGGCCAGAACCCCCATTCACCTGAACCACAGAGAGGAAACATTAGTCATTATCTCATAAAACTTGTTCGAAACATAGCATGAATAAATAAAGTTACACATTGTGTCACGTTGGGAGTCTGCTTTCTATGTTAATACAAGGCATTTGAGACTGGCCCATGCTGAATCCATAAGCTATTTGGTCTCATTCCCAAGATGTATTTCTCTATTTGGATATAGCAAAGCTAGCTGGCCCACTCATCAGCCAATAAGGAATCCTTGTGAATCGAATTATTATAAATATGCAGGTACAGGTACTGTGTGAGAGAATATAACCTTTCCTTTCTCCTGGGTGTGATTGATGGGCCTATATGGTAAGAACATACTTAATTCTATAAGGAACCACCAGATAAGGCTGGCCTGGAACAGCACACACCTTTAGTCCCAACATGGAGGGGGCAGAAGTAGGCAGAACTCTGTGAGTTTGAGGCCAGCCAAGGCTTCATAGTCAAACATAGTTCAAAAAACAAACAAACAAAAAGAAATGAAAGCACAGAAAAGAAAAATGAAAGAAGGAAGGAAGGAAGGAAGAAATAGGGAAAAAAGGTAAAGAATTGTAGAGGTTCGTCAGCTGTTAAGGGCATTTATTGCTCTTGCAGAGTCACTGTCTTTGGCTCTGCACCCAACTATTGGAATCCAGTGTCTTCTTCTGACCTCCATGGATGCCAGGCACATACATGATACACATACACACATACATTCAGACAAAACACTCATACACATAAAATAAACTGATTAAAATTATTTTTCAAAGAAAGGAAGAATGTGGAACTACCAAATAGCCTTTGTTGTGCTGCTAGACCCTGGAATCCAGGGTCTTTCCTGCACTGCACATGTGCAGTACTTCTGAGCTATAGCACCAGCGAGGCCAGATCATTTTCTTTTCTTGTTTTATAGTGTTGGGAGTTCAAACCAAGCATATAAGTCAAGGGCTTTACCAGGAAGCTCTTACCTCAGCCTTCCTAAATGGCATTCTTATTGTTTATTGAGTATGTGTATATGTGTGCATATACATCACTATATGTATAGGTGCCTGCAGAAGCCAAAGGAAGGCTTCAGTCCTCTAGAACTGGAGATACAGATGGATATGAGCCTCACTACATGCGAACTGTAACCAAACCCAGGTCTTTTGGAGGAAGAGGAAAAGCTCCTAACTGCTGAGCCATCTCCAAAGTCAGCCGACCCACTGAGTGGGTCCCAAGGGCTTGCACTATTTGCATCTCTGTCAGCCACCAGGGCAGAGACTTGTACACTTCTAAAGAGATTCTAATGGGCATGAAGGTGCTGGATAGAGAGAAGGTGCTATGCAGTATGTCTAGGTGGGAGATTTGGGAAGAATATATTTGAAATCTGTGAGTACTTAATAAATATGTATGGAAGTTAAAGTTTGTGTGGATCTCTCTCTGTCACACACACACACACACACACACACACACACACACACACACATTGCATTTTAATTCCTTGAATATTTTGTACAATGTATTTTGACCATATTATCCCCCCCCCTTTCCCTCTTGTACCCCCGTTTATTGAACCTCCTCCACCCAAGGCTCAGAGATCCTTGAGGAAAGTGGAGCAGGATAGGGAGAGCCAGAGGCAGCAGATAAACACAGCAAAACTGTTTTTTTAGGCACATCATGGCAGCTGCATGTATGAACTTCACAACATGCTTAAGTCAGACAAAATCCCAGCGTGGAGCTGGGGAGGTGGGAACAAAACCCCACCCATCTCTAGCTGAGGAGTTCATGACTGCTGCTAGGGCAGAGAGAATCCTGTTTCTTACCCCTTGTAAGATGACCACACTCCAGTGGAAGGCCACACTTCCAAGAGCAGACAGATAGCATAAATTGGATCAGATGGGTTTGTATCTGGATTCTTGACTCCTGTGGTATCTAGCTTATGGAATGGGGACAGAATACTTCCAGTCCTGGGTTATATGCTTCTCCCATGAGGAAATCAAACACTACTCTACCCATTTTACAAATGCAGATAGGGTACTGCCTCTCTAGGTTGAGTCAGCCAAGTTTTATGTTGCATGGCAAGAGAACACAGTTTTCTCCCTGAGTTTAGAAACTCAAGTGAAATAATCCTTTGGACCACTCTTAGGACACTGTGGCAAGAACTAGGAAGGGGATCCACATCACATCAGAATGCCCTAGCTGGCAGGGATCTCAGCAATTCGCTCTGGAAAGATGATGTGCTGTTATGGATTCTTCTCTCTAGCATTCCTGCCTGGGACTCAGGCAACCTCGCATTAAACAAAATCAGTTCATTTCCTGTGTGACCCCTGAGAACACAGGGCATCAGTTCACATCCCACCAGTGGCAGCGTGGTGTGAGTGTGTAGCTCTGTGTTCACAGCAGGGAGGGAGGGAGAAAGGAGGAAGCCACAGTGCCACGTGCCTGGTGACCGGCCTCAGCCCAGCTTTCTGGCTTAGCCCCCTAAGCCGTTGCTTCCTCGTTCTTAGCGCCCCTTTTGAGATTCTGAAGGCACCTTCTCACTTCAAAGGTCCTGAGAATATGTTTAATTAGAACTTGGCCGTACAGCCTTTTAAAATAAAACAGAAGGGACCAGCTAATTATATCGCTCCACGTTCTGTGGCAAACATATATTTTTTTAATAAAACACTTTCCTAACCAGAGGAATCCCTTGAGATGCAAATCCTCATTTATAAGAAGTTTCCCAAAGGGAGTTAAAGAGAAAGACTTCTCTAAAGAAAAGAAACAAAGAGTGTGTGTGTGTGTGTGTGTGTGTGTGTGTGTGTGTGTGTGTGTGTTGGGGGTGTTTGCAAAGAGCTTTTGAAAGAAGCTGTCTGGTGGTGAGGTTGAAATAGGGACGCTTTAAGGACGCCGACTTTTATTGCAAACACCATGCTTTCCTATCATCTCTATCATGCATTTCCCGTTTTTGATTAGTGCAGCAAATGCTGGTATTTCTCATTCTGGTGTATTGCATAAGTGCAGTATTTAAATAAACAAGCGATTTTCTTTCTCAAAATGTTCTTTGTCTCCTACTGTGTGGCCCTGCTTTGCTCTGATAGGACCCCCTTTTCTATTCAGGAACGTCACAAGGACTAGCTGTGGCTTCCAGGGCGATGCTAGGTAAAGGATTTTGCCTGAAACTCTTGTCAGCCTAGGGTCGGAGAGAAGATTTTTCCTCACCCACCCACCCCACACTTAGCTGCGGCATCTGCAGAGGTGGATGGCTTGGATGCTTCTGTTTGTGTGGTTCCCTGGAACTGGAGCTGTAAGTGGTTGTGAGTCACCTGATATGGGCACTGGCAACTAAGTCAAGTCCTCTGCAAGAGCAGTAAGCACTCAACCACAACGCCATTTCTCCAATCCCTTCCCCCCTTTTAAACTTAGCATATAACGTAATAGATTTCCTTATGGCATTTTCATACAGAAGTTTTTGTAGTCGGGGCCAGCCTTCACTGCTCTCCACTCTCCCTTGGTCTTGAGGTTGCGGGATCCCTTTCTCTTTCCCCAGGAGGCCCTCTTTCTACTTTCATTCAGCTGTACCTCTTTCACAGTTCACCGCCACACCCCTGCCCCGCCCCTTAAAACCGATTCTTCCTCTGTCCCCACCCCTTTCCAGTTTTCCAGACCTAACTTGATTTGAATGCAGGTGTTTGCTCCAGCACTCTCCACTCTCTAGTGCCAGAGCCTGCTGGTAGACGCAGACTGGGCTAGTCCCAGGGAGTACACGCTCCCTACAGTGTGTGTTTGTGCCTCTTCCTTGTAAGTAGTGGGGAGCAGACGATCACTGTGGGGCAGTGGTGGGGGGTGGGGTGGGGGCTCTACTTGCTGGCCTTGAATTTCTAATCCTCTTGCAGTAGTTTCCTAAATGCTGGGACTGCCAGGCTGTGTAGCCATACCTGGCATTATATTTTAAATTAATTCTACCTTCAAGCAGGATTTTTCTGGGGAAAAGAGAAAATATCCAAATTCAAATGATCGCTCAAAAGATTTCTAAAGGAGATGATTTGCAAAAGAAAGCAGGAGAGAATACAGGAGATGGGATGCCACTCCAAAATCTGGTGGGGTCAGGGGTGCTGTAGAAATTGAGCCCAGGAATCCAGTGCTCTGGAATCTCCTCTGGAAGGGCTTGCTCTTCCAGAGAGTCATAACCCAAGACCTACCAATACCATTCATCGCTGTCCTGTTTTTCTTTCTCCCCTCTGCTGCCTGAGCTCCATATTGTAAATAACCCAGCAGACACTAGTGGTGAAGGCAGTTCGTTGAAACTGCTGCCTATTTAGGTCAACCTCTAGGGTTTAGCTCCAGGTGGTCTAAGGCAGAAAAGCAGCAGAAGAGGAACACATTGGAAAAGCTTGGATGCTGATGATGTGCCAGCTCAACTATCAATAGAGGAAAGGAGGAAAACAAAAAAGGGAGGGAGGGAGGGGGAGAGAAGGGAGGGGAGGGGCAGGGAGGGAGGGATAGAAGGAGACAGACAGACAGACAGACAGACAGACAGACAGACAGATCCTGACCTATGCCCAAGGCCTTTCAGGCTGTGGAGGAATCATAGGTAGACTGGAGAAGCAGACCCTTAGCTGAAGACCTGCCAAGTCCAAGGCTTGAAGGGAACTCCTGAAAGCTTGGCGTTCGACGAGTGTGTGCCCCAAAGGGACCTCACAAGTGATCAAACTCACTGCCAGCAGCCTTTACAGAGCTTGGGCAGATCCGAGGCCAGCTATTGTTATTTGATGTACCTATAATGCTCTTCTCAAATACTTCTTAAAAGAGATCCAATAGAAGGGAAAGAAACCATCCTCCACCCAGTCAAAGCTTGGTCCTTGGGCCTGACTGCCGCCCCACCCCTCCCTTTCCCTGTGTGCTTCTCCTCTGTAGTTATGGCCACACTGAGGAGAAAACTCAATGCAGAGTTAGAATTTTTGTTTGACTCTCTTATCATGTTTTGTCATGTTCTAATCTTTGGTATACTTTTGATGGTTGTGTCACTCCATTGCATTATTATCACAGCTCTTGAAAGAAGATTTAAATTTTCATTGTAGTTCTGCGTATGTGCGTACATCTGTGTACCAGTTTACGCATGTGCATGCAGTGCCTGTGGGAGCCAGAAGAGGGCAGTGGATTCTCTGGAGCTGAAGGTACCATTGAGCATCTTTCCACCCCCTGACATCTCTCTTGTTATTATTATCATCCCACTGTTTAAGTATTTAGATTATTTTCTGTTTGTTTAAGTTTTCTTTGTTTTATGCTGCAGAATATTATAACGAATATGCAGATATTTTTAAAACATATTTTAGATGGCTTCTTTAGGATGACATCTCCAGTACAGTTACTAGGTGGTAAAATGTTCAACATAGCTCCAGCCACAAAAGAACAGAAGTTCAACTCTAATTATCCTTATTCAATGGTGAATATTTATAGGAAGAGTTTTTCCCAACATAAAAATTTATTAGAGAGACATTTTGCATTTCTTTCAAGAACGCATTTGAAAGCTGTCATATATTCTATAGGACTCACATCAGTTCAGAGCTCCCACATTCTGGGCCTCAATAGCCACACGTGTGGCTAGTAGATCCCATTTAGAACAGCAGAGCCGGGCAGTGGTGGCGCACGCCTTTAATTCCAGCACTTGGGAGGCAGAGGCAGGCGGATTTCTGAGTTCAAGGCCATCCTGTTCTACAGAGTGAGTTCCAGGACAGCCAGGGATACACAGAGAAACCCTGTCTCGAAAAACCAAAAAAAAAAAAAAAAAA
>JADRCD010193292.1:2500-39448 GCA_019843815.1 Montemys delectorum | reverse complement strand
TGCATGACACCTTCAGTCCTGGGCCATCAATTGCAAACTGAGGCTGCGCCTTTACCAATGACCTTTCATGGCCTCTCACTGTGCCGAGCCTCAGCTGCTCTTCATGACCCCTTCGTGCTGTCAAAACCAGTACCACCTGGGTGACTCTTACACATTACCAAGTCCTGCTGCAGCACAAGGTACAACCTTGGCTATCTCTGGAACACAGCCTCTTTGTGCTCTCAGAAAACACTTTTCAGAAGATGTCACCTCAGTGATGCTGGTCTCTTCTTAATCACCGCTAATTTCCTAGCTCCAGCTAACCAGCATCAATATTTTCAGTAATGCAAAGTTTTCACTTTAGTAGTTCTGGTGTCTTGTTAATCACAGCTGATATTTCAGCCCCAGCTAACCAGAACCACAGAATTTTTACAATCAAAAAGAGTCTTTAATCTTCCCTTTGAAATTTCACAAGCCAGGCCTCTATTTCTGCACTGTTCTCAACATGATCTTTCAAGCTCCTACAGAACATCCCACAGAGTTCTTAACAGCCAGTGGCTGCTCTTTTAGCTTAAAGTTTAAAGTCTTTCTACAGTGCTCCCTAAAACATGGTCAGGTTGTCACAGGAATACCCCACTCCCAGTACCAATATGTCTTAGGGTTCTCTAGAGTCATAGAATTTACGGTAGTCTCTATGTAGTAAAGGAATTTATTGATGACTTACAGTTTGTAGTCCAACTCTCAACAATCAACTCCCAACAACAGTCAGCAGCAGCTGTGAATGGAAGTCTAAGGATCCAGCAGTTGCTCAGTCCCACAAGGCAAGCAGGCGAAGCAGAGAGAGCCTTCCTTCTTCCAATGTCCTTATATGGGTCTCCAGCAAACAGTATGGCCACCACACACCTTTAACCCCAGATGACCTTGCTTGAACTCGTAAATTTTCTAGTCTTAATCTTTTAGGATTCATAGCCACTATGCCACCACACTTTTAATCCCAGATGACCTTGAACTCATAGAGCTTTTTATGTTAATCCTCTGGGATTCATAGCCACTATTCCTCAAGGTCTCCATGCCAAGATTCAAGTCGAAAACTTATCTCTCAGCCTCCAGATTAGGGCCACAGGTGAGCCTTCTAATTCTAGATTGTAGTTTATTTCAAATATAGTCAAGTTGACAATCAGGAATAGCCACTACACGGGGTTTCTCTGTGTAGCCCTGGCTGTCCTGGAACTCACTCTGTAGACCAGACTGGCCTTGAACTCAGAAATCCACCTGCCTCTGCCTCCCAAGTGCTGGGATTAAAGGTGCACACCACCACCGCCAGCCCCAGATTTTCATTTTACAATGAGTGGCAGCTTTCTAGAGAAGCTCTTTTTTTTTTTTTTTAAAGATTTATTTATTTATTATATATAAGTACACTATAGCTGTCTTCAGACACTCCAGAAGAGGGCGTCAGATCTCATTACGGATGGTTGAGAGCCACCATGTGGCTGCTGGTTTTGAATTCAGGACCTTCGGAAGAGCAGTCAATGCTCTTAACCCATGAGCCACCTCTCCAACCCAGATGTTAATTTTACCATGAGTGGCAGCTTTCTAGAGAAACTCTTAACGTAACCTCTGATCACAAAGACGTTGGCCATGGCTGTTCTGGGAGTGTGCATTCGGCCGCTTGTTAGCTGTTGCTCCTTATCTGCTCTCAGGATTGCTGCCTTTGTGGGCTCTGTCTGTCCTTGGCCCTACTTGCTTTCTGGAGCAGAGCTGTTCACAGTTAGGGTATAGATTTCTCCTCACACTTAATTACAGATCTTTCTCTCTCAAGGCTAGAGTATGTTTGTTGGGTGTCTCGGCCCCATCATTGACTTGTACCCCTTGTCAAAAGAAATCCCAGCCCTTGTGTGTGTTGCCCACTCACCCCACAGCTGCTCCCATGAGCAGATGTAGGCTCTGTTACCTCAGAAGGAACATGTATGAGTGCACATGCTTGGTTGGGTCCTAGTTTTCTCCTTCGTAAAGCTTTCTCAGTGGGTATTTACAACACCATAGTGGCAGCACTGGTGTTTATCCTGGTCTTAATGATATTGGCAATGCTAACATCTCACAAGGCACTGAATAGTTAAGAATGAACCGTCAACCTTACATAAGCTGTCTATGATTATTTCTCCAAGCTAAATAGGAAAGTACCATTGTGCAGAGGCAGAATATCCTCTTTGGGTTTTCCTTTCTTTACAGTGGGGTAGTGTGTAAATAAATACCCACCCACCTTGTGTAGACAGGTAAAAGGCTGGAATGCAAACAGCCAAGAGTTGGAGGCCATAGCTGTAAGGAAGGCGGGATGAACTACAGAGTTAGCTGTATATTGGCCAGTGTAGAAAGCTTGGTGTGTAGAAAATAGACATGGAGCATTGTGGAGTGAATGGGCTTTGATTATTTCATGTTGTCCCCGGGCAGGATGGCTATTACCAGAAAGCAAAGGACAACATGCTAGATTATGTTAACTTTGAGGATATAGGAAACGCACAGCCCTTAATTGACCACTTTGGAGAATGTTAAATGTTGCAGCAACTATACAGATTGGTGTGGAAGTTTCTTAAAAGACTGAAGTCCAGCATGGTCACCATGTGTGACAACTAACCCCAGCGCTGGGAAGCAGGGCAGGCTGGTCTACATAGAGGAAGATGTAGTGGTCAACACCTTCAGTCCCAGAATTTGGGAAGCACAGGCCAGGCTAGTTTATATGAAGGGCTCCAGGTCAGTCAGGGCTGCACAGTGAGACCCTGTCTAGAGAGAGGGAGAGAGAGAGACTAAAAATAGTGCTGCAGTGTTGCTGTGACCTACCCGTGTTCCTCCTGGGCAGATGCCTGTAGGACTCCATATCCTACCACAGTTAACTCAAACATTCAAGTATCTGTTCACAATAGCAAGGAGACAGAATAAGCTTAGTGTCCACCAGCAGATAAGTGGGTAGTAAAAATAGGGTACACGTGCCAAGCAGGCTTTTCTTCAGCTGTAAAAGATGCAATTTGCTGAAGTACAAGTGACATAAAGAATGGAGATGGCACTGGTGGTAGACGGGTGCAGGCCGGCAGCAGACGTCAGGAGGGAAGGACCGATCACCAGACAGCGTGAAGACAGTGAAAGCTGTTGCCTCATGTGCTGACGTGCCACCGAGAGTGGGGTTTCAGTGCTGCGTGTTCTTCCTCCTCCAAAAAAAGTCGGCCCTCACTTTAGTTAAGTGGGACAGATGCAGAGAAAGGAAGAGACTGTAATTGCATCATAGGGGGAAGTAGGGCAGCCTAACCTGCCAGCTCGACTGGGAACGCTCGGAGCGTATGACATTGGAAATGCATGAACATGTCAGTGCATCTGTTTCCTCAAGAAGGGAAATGGCTTTACCTGTCTCAGTTACCTATTGACTTTCGGCCTGTTTGGAATGTTCCCCCAGATTTCTTACATGATCTCAGCATGGGCCAGGATGTGCAAAATCCTGGGGAAAGAATTCCAGCAGTACCTTCCTGTGGTTATGGGTCCGCTGATGAAGACTGCTTCAATTAAGCCTGAAGTGGCCCTTCTAGACAGTAAGTACCTTCACCGGGACACGAAGCTCTGCTCCCCCCCTCCCCTCCACCTCCCTTCCCTTCCCTTCCCTTTTCTCTCCTTTCTCTCATATTTGTCCTTCTCCGGTTACTAGCCCAGGACATGGAGAATATGAGTGATGATGACGGTTGGGAATTTGTGAACCTCGGAGACCAGCAAAGTTTTGGTATTAAAACTGCAGGACTGGAAGAAAAGTCAACGGCTTGCCAGATGTTGGTATGTTGCCGTGATTTAACTAAGCTTTGTTTACATCCTCTCATAATAGTTATTTAGTTGGTTCATAAGACTATTTAATAACCTCACGCAAATAAATGTTAGACCTTTGTACTTCTAGATTTTCTCCTTGCTTATGCTTATTCTGTGTGTGTGAGATGTATTTGTGGGAATGCGGACACACACAAGCTCTGTGGCACACAAAAAGTCAAGTCAAAGGACAACTTGTAGTGATGGGGCTGCACCTTTCCACTGTTACACAGTCCTTGCAACCCATGCTGGATCTCAGGTTGTCAGCCTTGCACACAAGCACTTACCCAGAGCCAGCCATCACCACCGGTGTTATTGAAAAGTTTACAGAGGGGTTTAGAGAAAGGCTGTGGGAGTAAAGGATTTTTGTGTATTTTAGGCAAGTCTATATAGTGACTAAGACTATCTTTTGAATAATGACCAGAAGTGTGCTTGTAATATTGAAAGCTAACTAGTCTGTTTTCTGTGTAAGAGACATGGTCAGAGAGTCAGTGTTAATCTTTGAAACCCTGTAACCTGGACCTTGATTTCTTTTCTTGCAGGTGTGCTATGCTAAAGAATTAAAGGAAGGTTTTGTGGAATATACTGAACAGGTTGTCAAACTGATGGTCCCGCTGCTGAAATTTTATTTCCATGATGATATCCTTCAACAGCTGGATAAGCACATCTGGGTATAGTAACACTGTAGTGTCTACGGTTGGTTACCTGAAGTGTACATCACCATTGCTGTGCACCTGCTCTGACTTGGCTGTGTGTGCTGGTCTACGTGTACCTTCATTTCTTTCAACTTACACCAAAGGTGTGAAAAGGAAAATTTTAACCGTACTGTAGTTGGCTCTCTGTGACCCTACTAAGAATTGTAAAGACTGACATTTTATGAACAAATGTCCACAGTGCTTGTTGGATTTCCACTGATGGCTTACTTTCTGTAAGGCTCCTGTAGTGCCAATGTGGCTAACACCTCTAGGGAACATCTGCTTTGATCCTCACATCCCTGACAGGCATTGTTAATACTGTGGATGTGTTTGTAATCTGCATGCATACTCAATAAACCACCCCATAAATAAAGAACCCTCATGTTGTTCTCCAGGTTCTGTCAAAGGTGTGCTTCACAGTCAGTTCTCTAGCGGATCCCTGGTAATGCTAGAGGAGAAGAAGCACTGCCTTTTGTTAGGAACACCGGTGCTTCACCTGATTGTGCATGTGTGTCCAGAGCAGGTCGTCAGAGCCCCTGGAACTAGAGTTAGGGATTGTTAAAAACCACCATGTGGATTCAAGGGAACTGAACCCCTGTGCTCTGCAAAAGCAACACTTTTAACAGCTGGCCCACCTCTCCAGCCTTTAGCCTCTGATTACTATTCAGGAAGTTGCCCAAGGCTATTCATGTTATAAATGGTAGTAGATATGGAAGAGCCACTTAGTCCTCACTGAAAGCCAGCAAACCCTATATAGGGTTCTGAATAGTTTTCTTGGGAGAGCTGTACCTTCCATTGATACCCTACAGAAGCAGTGAGAGGCCCGTCATTCATGCAGACGTGCTCCTGTGATGTGGGGCAGAGCAGGGAGCCTTACCTTACCTTAGGTGAGCAGAGCAAGTGGCTTAGCATGTGGGTAGAATGCTGGGGCACTAAGGAGGTTCCTTGATGGCACATTTCCTTAACAATAAAACGGGTCCGAGTGGCAGCAGCAGAGTCCATGCCTCTTCTGCTGGAATGTGCGAGAGTCCGGGGCCCTGAGTACCTTACACAGATGTGGCACTTCATGTGTGACGCTCTCATCAAGGCCATTGGCACAGAGCCCGACTCAGACGTCCTCTCAGAGATAATGCACTCCTTTGCGAAGGTAAATGTTCTCTGGGAATCCTTACATTTACTTTATAAGGCACTTTTGCTGAGTTCTCTGCTGCATAAATTGGGACAGGGAGTTAAAGGACTTTGAAGTGTAATGTAACAAATCACTTTGTGAAAATGTTGCAATTTTGTTCTGAAATGTTGGTTTTGTTGTTATGTTTTTTGAGAAATAGAGTACACTGTAAGGACTGCTACAGGTAGAGGGGGAAGTTAGGTTTATAGGAAAGCTGTAGCTTCAGTTGCGTGAAGCCAGTTAGTGTGCAGTCCTAGGATCACAGAAGAGTCCGATGCTCGTGTCCCTCAGCCGTGGTAAGTGCCGTCTCAGAACTCTGGATCCTAACTGCAGACATTGCACTGTTCATGCCTAGATCCTCATGGGAAGTCCTAAGTCTCCCTATTCACCCTTCTCATCTCTAGGTGGGTATGGTAGAAGTTGGTTCATGTCCTGGCTTTGAACACATACTACAGTCGGAAAGAAAAGTTTTGTTTCTAACTCCTCTCTGGAATGTTGTTCCTCAGATACAAGCTAGAAGTGTACATTCAAGGAGTAATGAGTTGATTATTTTTCTTAAACCTTGGTGTTTTCTTCACCCTCAGTGCATTGAAGTAATGGGAGACGGGTGCCTCAACAATGAGCACTTTGAGGAGCTGGGAGGTATACTGAAGGCGAAGCTTGAGGAACATTTCAAAAATCAGGAGTTGCGGCAAGGTGAGCTTCACTCTTCTCTTTCTTCTGAACAAAGTCCTCGGTCGTCTGCGTGATCACTTAAACACTTATTTGGGTATGTTTTAGTTAAAAGACAAGATGAAGACTATGACGAACAGGTTGAAGAGTCACTACAAGATGAGGTAAGGCGTTCATCCTTCAGAACTTCCTTACGTGAGCTCTGCATGCCTCTCAGAGGTTTTGCTTGCTTCAGTTCACCTTCCCTAGTTTGATGCAGTTCCCTAGTCAGGTAACTTGGAGAAGACTCTGGCATTTATAGAATAAGTCTTATGAAATGAACTGGTCTTTGGAATTTTGGTGTTTGTTTTTATTATTTTGGTAGTTTTGCACCCAGCAGATGCCATAAGTTGCCTGATAAGCTGTTGCTCACAGCATCATTTGCATTTAATGGTACTTTCCCATACTTAGTGGTTGTCCAGAGTGACCGTTGGCAGTCAGGGGCAGTTGACCCTAAGGCTTCTTTGTATGTTGTAGGCAAGCATTCTTTCTACCCTGAGTTAATATCCCTCGCCCTCTTTATTTAAGAAGGAAGATTTTTATCTCAGGCTTTCAGTGTGTTTGCCCAGACTGGACTTGAACTTGCTTACTCACCCTCCCAAGTGGTTGTGATCACAAGCCTGCCTGCACCACCAGGCTCAGCTGTGGCTTTCTTTGCTCTACTGTCAGACCTCAGGGTTAGTTACTTCAGTCCTCCAAGTTCTCAACAGAGTGTTATAGATGTCGCTGCTCAGTCCTCAAGGCACTTTCTAACTCATGCGGTTGTGTTGTGTTCTTTTTTAGGATGATAATGATGTTTATATACTAACTAAAGTGTCAGATATTTTACACTCAATATTCAGTAGCTACAAAGAGAAGGTGTTGCCGTGGTTTGAACAGCTGCTCCCATTAATTGTCAACCTGATTGTAAGTGTTAATCACCTCAAAGCTATTTGAACAGTTAGCCTGGCATCCTCGCATCATTTCATACGGAATGTCTTACACTTGGGGTTAAAAAGGGGGCTTCACTATACACTTTGAATTATGCATAGCCCTGTGTGTTTTACATGTCCTCTCAGTGCGTTGAAACAGAGTGACCCTTGCTGGGTACAGTCTGTAATGTGGCCTTTGGTAAATAATAAGCTCATCTAGTTGGTTTTCAAATGTTTGGAACAGTTTAAGGTTAAAAAAGTAAACACAAGTAGATTCATCATACCTCTCTGCTCCCACACTCACTCAGCTGCTTGAACATTGGCAGCAACAATTGTTCTAAGCAAACAGTTTGCGGTGGAGCTGTCAGAAGCCCCTCCCTCCCACACCTGTGTTTTCTCCTGTTCTGAGACAGTGTGGCTAATGCCCAGACTGCTGTGGCACTTGGATCCTTTTGCTTCATCCTAAGAAGTAGCTGGGACTACAGACCTTTGCCAGCAGTCCCAGTGTGGGACAGGGTGCTGTTAGCCTCCTGGGTAGCAGGGATTGCAGGCAGAGTGCTCTGCGCTTGGTCACCTCCTCACAAAGTAAATGTGTGCAGATTGCTGCCCTGCCAGTTCCTCATGCATTGTGCGAGATTCTGAAACAAATCACAGAAATCCATTACTATGAAGTTACACAAATCTATGTATTCCTTCCAATGTTGTTGCTTTTAAGGTGTGGTTATTATGTTTTTATTTCCTGTGTTGAGTACATTCCTTAAGTAGATGGTCCATAATGAATTGTTTACATCTTTTTGGTACCAGTATTCAATCCTTAAAAGGGAATCTCATTTTATAGTGTCCACATAGACCATGGCCAGACAGACAGTGGGGATTGTGCATCTTCGATGACATCATAGAACACTGTAGTCCAGCTTCGTTTAAGTATGCAGAATATTTCTTAAGGCCAATGCTCCAGTATGTATGTGACAACAGCCCAGAAGTCAGGCAAGCTGCAGCGTACGGCCTCGGCGTCATGGCGCAGTATGGTGGAGATAACTACCGCCCTTTCTGTACAGGTGGGTGTGCTCGGTCTGCCTTGTGCCGTCTGTCCCCTGCAGCCTCTTGCCCCGGCCTTCTTACCACACCAGGTCCCATTTCTGCTTTAGTGTCCCCACCCAGCCCCATCTTGTTTTTGTTATTCCTCCCCACCCCCATCTATACACAGCACAACCTGTATTATGCTTTTTCTCCTCCATGGAAATGAAGGTGGAGTGTCATCTAGGCCTGCGATAGCCTGTCTAGGAAAGAGAGGTTGGCCGCTAAAACTTGAGGCTCTCAAGCATAGGCAGTAAGTGTAGGCTGCAGTGTGTGCTGGCTCTCAGGTGTAGCTCTCGTACTCCTGTCCATGCTTGGTGTCCCTTCCCTTACATACGGTCCCGGACAGTGACACTTTACTAATCAGTGACTGGATCAGACAGGGAGCCATTCATGTTCCTCTTCATTGGCATGAAGCTTGGCTGACCTGTTTTTACTTGTTTATCTTAGAAGCACTCCCGCTGCTTGTAAGAGTCATTCAGTCTGCAGATTCTAAGACCAAAGAAAATGTCAACGCCACAGAAAACTGCATTTCAGCCGTGGGAAAGATGATGAAGTTCAAGCCCGACTGTGTGAATGTGGAGGAGGTCTTACCACACTGGCTGTCATGGCTCCCCTTACATGAGGATAAAGAAGAGGCTGTCCAGACCTTCAGTTACCTGTGCGACCTGATTGAAAGGTACAGGCCAAAGAGAGAGAGAGAACATGAATGAGCCCTGGCCTGCGGCGTGTGTGTGCGTGTGTTGACCAACCTGACCTGTAACCTTGTAAGCCCTGTCAAGCTTTAACCATTGGATAAAGCTGTAACTTGAAGTTGTTCTCTGGAATTGTGTTAGCAAATACTGTTTCATGAAAGTTACCCTCAACTATTACATTACCCATTGCATTTGCTGTAGATCTGGTCAGTGAAGGTGAGGTATGGTAAGGCATACTGGAATCTCAGGGCGAGTTCAAGAACATCCTTGCCAGTGTAGAAAGATCCTGTCTAAAAGCAATGAGGTGCAGCAGGCAGCCATTGTGATCTGGCCTTGTGTGTGCTATCACTCATTTAGTTTTCAGACCCCGGATAGTTAGGCTGCAACAACATAGTGGCCTTAGAAATTACTATGTTGTATGATCGAAGTGATTCCTTGGTGTCTTTCTTACTCCACAGCCCTCCAGCTGTTACTTTAATCTTGGCTCTTTCACTGTTAATTACTGTGTTTAGTTTGTTCGTTCATGTATCCCGTAGAATTCCTGAATTTTGGTTTGGGGTGGCATATTCCTTCATGCTTGTTTGGTTCAGGTTCATAAATAGTATGTGTATGAGACCCACGAGGTTCTAAGGAATGTGATAGCCAGCCCCAGACTACACTCTCCTTGTCTGCATCTGAAATAACAGCCCTAGGCTATTTGATCTCTCCTTGGAAGTGACCTCTGTCAGTGACTTCTACTCAAAACTGTTATGTGTCTCTCCATTAAGCCTGACTGAAGTTTATCCCCGAGTTTACTTTTTTGAAACCATCTGGTCTATCACACGTTATTCTTGGTACTGTTGTACCTTATTTGTTTTATATACTGGTGTCCAGCACAAGGGCTCTCACGTGGCTGGGCAAAATGCTGTGTGACTGAGCCCTCTTTTCCCTTGAGCAGGATCTCAGTAAGCTATCCGAGCTGGCCTCGAACTTGGTACTCCTCCTCTTCCTTCAGCCTCATACTTGCTGAATTGACAGACTTGAGA
Source organism: Montemys delectorum (assembly GCA_019843815.1). NCBI lineage: Eukaryota > Metazoa > Chordata > Mammalia > Rodentia > Muridae > Montemys > Montemys delectorum. Next base: position 29,350 of record JADRCD010193292.1, on the reverse strand, counting down.
CAACACTGTCTTGAGAATTGTTTTGTTTTTGACACAGTGCAGATTAATACCAAGTATTTAATTCTTTTGTTTAGTCCTTAAAAAAAATTCTGAGAAATGAACCAGTCTGTTTTTCCTGAGTTACATAAGAAGAAACTGCAGGTCTACTAAGTAAAACCAGCTGGCTTTCTGATTAACTGAGCCAAAAGGACATTTGCTCTTTTTTTTTTTTTTTTTTTAAAGATTCATTTATTTTATATATGTGAGTACACTGTAGCTGTCTTCAGGTACACACCAGAAGAGGTCATTGGGTCCCATTACAGATGGTTGAGCCACCATGATGTGGTTACTGGGAATTGAACTCAGGACCTCTGTAAAAGTAAGCAGTGCTCTTAACCACTGAGCCATCTCTTCATCCCCGGACATTTGCTCTTAATGAACAAGTAACTGTTGTATACCAAAGAACACAGGCAAGTGTGGTCATGAGTGATTCCTCTTACAGATTTCATTTATAAAGGTGTTTGGTTTTCTCTCTTCTTTACAGTAATCACCCAATTGTTCTTGGCCCAAACAATACCAATCTACCGAAAATATTCAGTATAATTGCAGAAGGAGAAATGCATGAGGCCATTAAACATGAAGACCCCTGTGCCAAACGCCTGGCCAATGTAGTTCGCCAAGTACAGGTAAGCTGGTTTGGTTGAACTGGAAAAGGACAGATAAAATATCCTAGGTATTTTGTTGGGGGTTCTGTTGTCCTTAATCTACATTAGGAATTAACAGTTAATGAGCTGCAGAAATTTCATTTTTATATTAGCAAGCTTCAAAATGGGTTATTAACATAATCTTACAATTGAGCTTGTGAAGTCCTTCAGTGGGTACTTAGCATATGGCCATTAATTTCAGAATATCAGAAGGATAAAAGATCCAGTTTAATGTTAGAGCGAAGCAATTATGGGTGACTCACTTAGTGCCTTGAGGGTGGTATATAGGCTGCGTTAAGGTCCCGGGCGAGGTTGCTGGGCTAGTTGTATTGAGGTAGAGAAGTGAACGCTGAAGAAATGAGCAGATTTTATTGGTTTTATAGTAATCATCAAATAAAGATACACAGCATTTGTTTGGTCATTGTTACAGCCTTTGCATACTTATCATTTGAAGGGATCACTGTGTCTAAATGTGTGCATTTCCCCCTAGACTTCTGGAGGATTGTGGACTGAATGCATAGCACAGCTCAGTCCGGAGCAGCAGGCAGCCATACAGGAGCTCCTGAACTCTGCCTGAAGGGCCTCACACCTCCTGCCAGAAGACTGACTCCAAATAAACGTTTACCCTTTTGTTTAGGTTTCTTTGTTTTGTTTTTGAGCAAGAGAGAGGAGTAGTGTTGTGTGTAGGCCATTCTTCCGGAGCTGTGCACAGGGAAAGCAGCCCTGTGTGTGCAGAGTGGGCTGCCGTGGATCTCCTGAGGCCTGCAGAGGAGTCCCTGTAAGCCCTGTGGTAGCACTGCAGAGTATTTTTCTATTGCTGTGTCTGACCACGTGAAGGGACGGGGAGAGGACTCCTCGTTCTCGGTAGACCTGCAGAAACGTAAGGAAAGCAGCTTTCAGATCAGTTCATCCACACAGATGTGTGTTACACAGGCTGGGGGACAACCTAGTGTTTATTCTAGAAATGGAGTGAGAGTCTGGGGGTAGAAAGAAGCCTTTACCAGCCAACCAGCTGCAAACAACTGCTGACAAACCAGAAGCATGGGGCTATCACTTGATGTCACTCTGGTTCTTTCCAAGAAGGCTTATGCAGTGACTAAGTGTGGAGGCTGTCCCACTCTGGCCCTTGAATGTGAAGTGTCGTTGTCATGTCTGGCAGTAGTCTCATTCACTCCTTAATAAACAGCATTGACAAACAAAGAGGCCTGTGTAGAATTTCAGTACTGTCTGTTGGTTCCTTTCATGTTTTAATAGAAGAGTGATCTGATATTTTTTTAAGGTGATAGTTCTGGCTCAGTGTTTTACCTCCACACTCTGCAGTGCGGCCTTGGAAATGTGTCTGCTGTCTTCAGTTAATTTAAGCTCAGTATACTACAGCTACTCTGTTCACAATTGGCATTCTGAAGGTTTGCAAATTCAACCAGCTTTTTTAAAGCTAGGATTGTTCTGTAGATCCAAAAGTTTTGGCTTAGAATTTTCATTGCAGATTGTAATTGCTTTAGAGCCACATGCAGCTTTTGAATTTTTTAGTTTTACAAGTATTATGGCTAAACTTATTTACTGAAAATTTCAGTAAAATGTGTGAAATTTTATGTATTAACCTCAGAGCAGTAACTGACTAGCTGTTGTTTCCTTTAAATAATTTTCTAAGGGATCTTAATAGATTTCTGTTGAAACCTCGGTGTTAACGTTTTCATAGTTTGTACTAAATTTAACTGTGATACAAGAATGAGTTTTATGCATAAATCAGAATTTAAAATTAAACATTTCTTTCTTTAAATGATTTGCATTACTTCATTAAAACAAAATTTGGAATGAAGTTGAAAATAAAATGGATTTCAGATGGCACTGGTTAGCTTGTGCCCTTGGAATGCACACTCAGCCTCTGGCCCCCACGTGAGTAGTCTGCATGATTCAGGTCTGCCGGAAATATGCAGAGTGAGGAGTGACTTCAGCATTGATCGGGCGGTACGGTTTGCAGGGGCTTAGTGCTCCATTCCCTGTAAGGAGACACTGGCACCAGTGGTGCAAACCCTCTGGGCTCCAGTCTGAAGTAGGGCTTTGCACTGTCGCCCAGTGCCTGGAGTTTGTAAGTTTGGCTTTTTAAATTACTGCTGCATTTGTTGAAAAGAAGCACACAAAAAACATGGCCTACCCGCCAAGTTAAGGTGGTGGTATGGCTAGGAAGTATTGGGCTTTGTGGAAAGCTAGTGTGTGCACAGCGCTGAGGACCTGTGAGGACAAGCGCCTTCCAGTCAGTGACCAGTGGGATCCCAGTAGGGTGCTGGTGGTATGGTGTAGACAAGGTGCCAAAGGCAGCTGTGTGCACATAACCTGAAGCATGACCAACTTACGATGCTCTGGGAGCTAAGAGCTTTCCATTGTCTGGAGACACACTTGGAATACCTCGTTCTGTCTATGCAAGATGAAAATTAGTGGTTTTCCCTTTTTGTACCATGTTAAGTGACCTTGCATGACAGTGAGTGATACGTTTTTTGAATCTGAGCTTTCTGGAGAGAAAACCTAAGGCTCTATCTTTTCTGGGAATTTTGTAACAATACACACTCAGCCCAACTCAATTTTGAATATTGTTTAATGCTGTAAATTAGAAATAAAGCTGTCACAGTGGTAACTGGATACTCTGTAATGTGAAGCACTTTTGTCACAACTTAGGTTGTAACTTGGCTTAGCAAGTATCCATAAGTATCTGGATGCACCTGGTCTCCTAATGAATGGTGTATGTGCACATGTAGCTTGATAAGCAATTTATGGTCTAGTTATCTTGAAGGGTTTCTCACTTGAATGCCAAGTAGGTATTTGAAAAGGCTAAGTAAGTAGCCAATTAAATGTCTCCCTCAATTAGCCCTGCCCTGGCTCCCTAGATTGTTTGCTTTGTTATGGGCATGTATTAGTCTGCCAGGTATGTCTGGGTACCATCTGTGCAGTACCTGAGGAGACCAGAAGGGGGCATCAGGAACTGCAGCTAGAGATAATTGTGAGCAGCCCTGTGGGTGCTGGGAACTGAACCCCAGTCCTCTGTAAGGGTGTGCATGCTTTTAACCTCTGAACCCACTCTCAAGCTCCTACTAGTGTTGTTGAATTTTTTACTTTAGTACCTGTATTAATATCACTGTTGTATTGAATGAGGTCAGAAGACAAGTTGCTAGAGTTGGTTCTCTCCATCCGCAGCGTAAGTCCCAGAGAGCAAACTGAGGTCAGATTTGGCAGCAAGCACCTTGGGAAGTGGCTGAGCTGGCTGAGTGCTGGTCTAGCATGCATGAAGTCTGGCTTCAGTCCCCAGGTTACAGAAGTCCAGCAAGTATGAGGCTCTGGTCCAGCCTCAAGGAAAGCAGAGGTCAGTTTCTGAGCGGGATGTGGGTAAGTGAAAATCTCTCACGGTTGTGATCCTTCTGGCTTTCAGCAGCACACACAAGGCCCATTCCATTCCCCAGGACCAGAAAAAGGATCCGTTTAGAAATGCAGGACGTCAGCATAGTGTCCATGCACTGTTTCTCATTGGGAAAGATTACCTCAATAACTACAGCAAAGCCAGGAACTTACGTGGCTGTAGGTGTCTGAAGCGGCAATAGATCCTCTGTAAGGAGCCGTGGCTGGCCTGCACCACGCCACAAGAATGAAGGATCCTGAGCATGGAAGGTATCTCCTAGGCATCCCGGCTGCCTTCTGCTTCATGTGGGGCACACACTTCAAAAGGCTGGGAGACAAAGCCTGTCCATTTAATCTGGGAATCTGGGTGTATTCCGTCACCCAGCTGGCTTGGCAGCAGTCCCCATGGCCTGCCAGCTCTGGTGAAGGAATATAAAGGGGGGGTGGTGTGAAAAATGGGGCCCTGGCTGTCTCATCCAGCTCCAGTCAGATATTCTCCCAAAGTCCCCAAGTGTGGATTACATATAGAGGGATGCCACACACAAACTACCTGGCAATACCCTACCACAGCCATACTGCCTTCTGCGGCATCCAGAAAGATGGCTGTGCATAAATGGTTCCCTTCTACTGGAGTCACCAAAGGTCTTCTGACTAGTGTGTGGCAGTGTTGAGACAATTTAGCTTGTGTGCCAAATTCGGCACTGGCCCTGTGTTGGTGGCAGCTAACACTCATGTCCTGGGGGTTGAGGGGCAACTCCCAATGAATCATTTCCAGATACTAGCCGCAGCCTAAGGTGGTGGACTGTTACTGGAGGCCCTGGGTCCAATCAGCACTGGGAACTTCATGGACACCTGGACTGAAAAGGTCACTGTTATTTCTCAAAAGAATTCAGCCAAATTCCTCAGGTTCCGGGAATGTGTAGAAAGGACGAAGCAAATGTGTCCTCAGTCCAACAGCAGGACAAAGTGCATGGGACTCACGTGGGTACCTCACATACCCTGTCTCACCTGGGCTCTTAGATGGAGCACACCATTCATTGCCTTGACGCCTTACTGCTGTGGTGGTTTTGCTAGTTTTTACAGAATGGACCACTTTGAATTATTTGTTCATAATTCAAAGGCTTAGCAAACATCTAATGAAGTCTCTTCTTGCTCATGTTCTTGTCTTCCAGTGGAAAACTTTTCAGATTTAATCTTGCTTGGTTTCACTCACAACTCTGACGGGAAATTGGCATTCTTGATAAGTCTTTCTTTTTTTTTATTATGTGTATGAGTACACTGTAGCTGTACAGATGGCCATGAGCTATCATGTGCGTGGCTGCTGGGAATTGAACTCAGGACCTCTGCAGGCCCTGCTCTATCTGGCTCCGCTCGCTCCGGGCCTGCTCGCCTGGTATAATACACTATAGCTGTCTAAAGATGCACCAGAAGAGGGCGTGAGATCTCATGGGTGGTTGTGAGCTACCATGTGGTTGCTGGGATCCAAACTCAGGACCTTCGGAAGAGCAGTCAGTGCTCTTACCCGCTGAGCCATCTCGCCTGCCCCAAGAGTCTGTCTTTTTTGATACGGAGGGCTCAGGCAGAGAACCACTCTGAGCAGCAGACATCTCCCCCTTAACCCAGCCTGGATTGGTCAGTCAACAGTAGTTACTTGCCCTTCCCTGCAAAACACCCCTCTAAAATGTCTCCTATAAAAACAAAACTTCAGAGTCGGCCTCTGAGGTATGCTTGCAGGAAGTTTGTAATAGCAGTCCAAAATAGTTGTCAGAAACGCAAATCCCCATAAGGATTTGGGCGCAGAGCCTTGTATGCCAGCCAAGTGCTTTGCTGGGCTGTATCCCAGCCCGCTCACTTTTTATTACATGCATGTGCGTCCACAGACCTGTGAGCATGTATGCTGTATGCCGTGATGTTGGTGTAGAGACCAGAGGACAACCGTGGGACCGAGGAAGCAAGCACAAGAGAGAGACACATGCCCAAGGTGACTTACAAAGGGAAGCATTTTAACTGCAGGGCTGTTGACAGTTCTCAGGCTTCTTCCATTGGCATCAAGGCAGCTTTACAGCCTGGTCCTCGGGCCCTCAAAACGAACCTCCAGCAACAGTTCTGGGGGCCTGTAACCAAGCATTCAAATATGAGCCTATGGGTGCCATTCTCATCCAAACCATCACAGCTCCTTCCCACACTAATAGTTAAAAAAAAAAAAAAAAAAGCATTCAAAGTTGGATGAAAATGTCAACCGCTCCAATTAGCTCACTCAACAACATGCACCTGTATCAAAGCACTGCACTCCTCCCCCAAAAAAGAATGCAATTACACAGTAGCTTAAAGGTGAAAATAATGAAAAAGTCAAAGTATGCCGGGCGGTGGTGGCGCACGCCTTCAATCCCAGTACTTGGGAGGCAGAGGCAGGAGGATTTCTAAGTTCGAGGCCAGCCTGGTCTACAGAGTGAGTTCCAGGACAGCCGGGGCTACACAGAGAACAAAACAACAGCCCCCAGGATGCCGTTTTAGATTTGGATTTTTTTTTTCTTCTTTTCTCTTAAAACAGTATCATGCTTCCTAGGGTGGCCTCGAAGTCCAAAATGTTCCCTCCTCACCTTTCCAGGGGGCAGACAAGAATTACATCTCAACAAGTAATAGTAGGAAGATTTGTGGTAAATACAATAAAATAATGGAACTTTTCATTTCTATATTAGTTACCCTTTTCCCTTGATTGTGGATACACACACATACACATACACACACATATATAGTGTGTGTGTGTGAATATATATGTATGTATGTATATATATTTTATGTATACCTATAATTTTTTCTTGGGGGGGGTATATGAATTCAGGGGCCCGCCGAGGCCAGAGAGGGCATGATATCCTTTGGAGTTGGAGGCTATTGCGCGCTGCCCAGTGCGGTGAGAATGAAGCCAGGCCCTCCACAGGAATAGTAACATCCCTAATGGTTTAATTTCTATTTGTGAAGTATTTTTTAATCAAAAATGATGCTACATGACCAGCCACATCTAATAGGAGACTTTCCAGTTCACATTTCTTTTTTTATTCCTTAAAACTGCCAATATCCCAAAGTGGTGGTGGCACACACCTTTACTCCCAGCTCTCAGGAGGCAGGGGCAGGCGAGGGTGTCTGAGTTCAAGCCCAACTTGGTCTACAGAGTGAGTTCCAAAATAGTGGGTACACAGTGAGACCCTGTCTTGGAAAAACAAAAACGAATCCAAAGAATAAGCCAAAACCTAATATTGTAGGGTTTCGTCAATAAAATATAAAACAGTAGATTCTTTTTCCTGAAAAATTATAGTATAAACTTACTGAATTTTCTGTCTTATTGGTCAGTCTTACAGTTGCACAATTTGCAAAGTGCCTTAAAAAGCATCAAACAGGAATTTGTACATTGTTCTCACAGAGGAGCCACGCTGATCTCTCTTGGTCCAAATTTGTGTCTGTTCTGCAGTGTTGGGATTGAAGACCTGAGAATTATGTCTAAGGAAAAAAAATTTTTTTTTTGCTTTTTTTTACAAAAATATGCAAAATACTTTTTAAAAAAAGATTTATTTTATTTATTTTATGTATATGAGTAGCTGTACAGATGGCTGTGAGCTATCATGTGTGTAGCTGCTGGGAATTGAACTCAGGACTTCTGCTGGCCTCGCTCGCTCCACACTCCCCCACCCAGCTCGTTCCAGCCTCCCTCACTCCGCCCCCCCACCTCGCTCCCTCTGGCATAATACACTGTAGCTGTCTTCAGACACACCAGAAGAGGGCGTCAGATCTCATCACAGATGGTTGTGAGCCACCATGTAGTTACTGGGATCCAAACTCAAGACCTTCGAAAGAGCAGTCAGTGCTCTTATCTCCTGAGCCATCTCGCCAGCCCCACGCAAAGTACTTTTAATTATGTATTTAATAATTAAAAAGTCAGCAGGCGGTAGTGGCACACGCCTTTAATCCCAGCACTTGGGAGGCAGAGGCAGGCGGATTTCTGAGTTTGAGGCCAGCCTGGTCTACAGAGTGAGTTCCAGGACAGCCAGGGCTATACAGAGAAACCCTGTCTCAAAAATCAAAAAAAAAAAAAAAAAGAAAGAAAAAATCCTCAAAATTTTCTTGGTTTTGTTTTCTTCAATTACATGTATGTGTCTGTGTAGGGGCGTGCATATGTGAGTGTAGTTCTTACAGAGGCCAGCAGAGGGCATTGATTCGGGAACTGTCCTACATGGGAATGTGCATGCTGGGAATTCATATTCTCTGAAAGAGCAGCAAGTGTTCCTAACCACAGAGCCATCTCTCCAACACTACTCCCATAAGATCTTCCTGGGATGTAAACAGCAGCCCTCACGGCAGGCGTGCAGAGGGTGATGCTGGGATGTAAACAGCCGCCCTCACGGCAGGCGTGCAGAGGGTACTGTTGCCGAAGTTTTTAAGTAGTGAAGACACGGTTGTTTACATTATGAGTAGCGTAGATGTTCTTTTAAAGATGCTATTTGGGTTTTGTTTTGTTTTGTTTTGTTTTTCAATTCTTGTTAATGGAGAAAGGCTATGAGGACCTCGAGAAGGCAGTAGAGCAGCATCCCTGCTTTAACAAGTTTGGGAACAATGGCATTTAGAATTTTCCCATTTAAAAAAGCAAACCACTAGCTCATGCTAAGGCTCTTTCTGAAAAACTCTTACTAATTATACTGAAATCCTTCAGATCTGAAGCCAGCTCCTCAGCTATCAGGTGTGCTAGAACAAGGCCAAGTGAGGGGCTGCTGAGATGGCTCAGCAGGTGAGAGCTCACACTGCTCCTGTGGAGAGCCAGAGTTCAGTTCCCAGCACCCATGCCAGGCAGCTCAGGGTTGCCTGTAACTCCAGCTCTAGGAGATCTGACATCTTCTGGCTTCTAAGGGCACCTGCACTCATGTCCATTCATCCTCACACTTACACATCGATTAAAAATGAATCTATTAGGACTGGAGAGATGGCTCAGCAGTTAAGAGCACTGCTCTTCCAGAGGTCCTGAGTTCAATTCCCAGCAACCACATGGTGGCACACAACCATCTGCAATGGAATCTGATGCCCTCTTCTGGTGCATCTGAAGACATTTATAGTGTATGAATGTATATTAAATAAATAATATTTTTAAAAAATCTTTAAAATTTTTCAAAGAGATATGGGAAAACTTGGGGTGTCTTTGAGAGCAACAGAGCTTTTATCAGCTTGGTGAGCCTAGCCACCTCCATGGGCTAAGATTGTTGAAAACTCCATAGCTGTCAAATGTGAGCTAGTCTCACATTTAAAATCTAGACTTCAAGGACGTCAGAGAGTAGGTGTTAGGGAGAAGTTTGTTATAGATGCATAGGTAGGAACTAGAGAGGCAGAAGACAGAGGTCTTATATAGCAGGGGTGGATCCTGGGAAATGGGACATCGATGAACTCTTCATCTAGGGGATTTTAGAGAAGGCATGGGAGGATGTGAACTATGTCAGGTTGGCCCAACCACAAGCTGTCCAGCTGTCTCCTCTCAGTTTCTGTCACATCCTCACTTAGAACAAGGGTAAGAGATAACCAGGAACCAGGGCTCTCTTTCCCTGGCACTCCTGGCATCCCTGGCCTCCAGCAAGGGCCTTCTCAGAACAGCTGCTTGGGCTTGCTACCCTGGCTAACTGGCTTCCAACTCTCCTCACCAAAAGAGCAAAGAAAGAAGAGCTGATGCCGGCACCGTGGTGGCTGAGGCAGGAGGAGTGCTGTGCGTGTGAGGCCAGCCTGGCTACAGAGAAGGACAGGGTCTGGGGTTATCTTGAGTAACTGGTACCCTGTCTTAGGGTTTCATGCTGTGAACAGACACCAGGACCAAGGCGATCATGAAGCTTTATGAAAGTAACCAAAAAGTAACTAATGCACAGCCCTGGGACCTGCCTCTCATGGCAGAGGGAAGGCTGCCTGCACTGACAGCCATGGATTACTGAGAGAGGGAAGGATTTCTTCAGTGGTGTAGCCACGGGGAAATTGCAGAAGCTCTAGTAAATATCCTCAGGCTTATGCACATGAGACTCACTTTAGTGGGTTACTGTTTTAAAAAGCCAGGAAAGCATGAAGGGGTCACATTGAGAGGCCAAAGGTGACAAGAGGGAACATGGGGAGTCTACACTCAAAGCACATTTCATACACGCAGGAATGTATCAGAGGATAAAACAAAAGACACAGACGTGGCCAAGCCGAGAAGGCTTGGGACAGAAATATTCATATGGTCATCAAGAGAATGGCGGAAGTGGCCTTTCCCCACCATTCGGTGTCTGGTAAACAGCAAGGAATTTGACTGTGTAACAAAGCCCTGGGTGCTATGGGTTGACAATGTTGCATGGGGTGATGTGCTTTGCCTGCGTGTACGCTGTGCCCAGTGTACGATGTTGTGCCTGGTGCCCTCAACATCCAGAAGAGGGCGTCGCGTGGGCTCTGGAACAATCTCAAGTTCTCTGCAGAAGCCGCGCTGTTCTTAGAGTCCTCTCTCCAGCCTCTGCTGTTACTTCTAAGGCAACCTGTAATTCCCATCAGAATTTTGGTCTGGAATGGTTAAACAAAGAACCAAGGGGAATTAGGAAAAAATCATTAGGGAAAAAATGTGAAAAGTGGCATCCCTTTACAGTGTAAGTTAGGCTACCTCTAGGTGTTTTGCTTTGAGACGGTCTTATTCTAGCGGAGGCAAGCTTCAAACCCCAGCCAATCCCCCTTCATCAGCCTCCCAAGCACAGGTGTGAGCCAGCACACCCAGCTCTGAACACATTTCTGAAAAGGAATCATGTACCATCTGGTGGAAGGGCTTTATATTGTTAGAAACCTAACATATGCCTGTTTTAAAAAAAATCATAGCCTTTAAAAAATATGTGATTTGACATAATGCTGGACTTAGAGAGCCTATCTTGTCATGTGTACAACTTGAATGCATTTACTTCTACACAAAGCACATAAGAATAGTCACCTTACTGCTTCCTAGGTAGACACTGTGTAATGCGCACATGCGTGTGTGTGTGTGTGTGTGTGTGTGTGTGTGTGTGTGTGTGTGTGTTAAGTATGTAGTGATTTTCTTTGTGTCCCAGAGGATGATCCCACGAGTAATCATTGAAATGTTTCTTCCACAGCATGAATGTTTCTGTTTCCACTATTTAGGAAAGTTAGGGGTGGATTAGGGATGAGGGCTCTACAAACAGGCGTCTGGCTAGAAGACTCAGGTCTTTGCAATTGTAGCACTTCTTGCTCCCAGACTGATTTCTCACCCCCACCCCACCCTTGGGAACTGTGAAACCAGCGGCAAGACCCAGCCTTAACTGGACAGTTGAGGAAGCCTTTCTTCTGGGCTAAGAATACAAGAAGCGAAGGTCTAGGGAGCTGGCCCAGGGGGTACAGCACCTGCTGTGCAGACTGGAGAACTGGAACTCGAGTCCCCAGAACCTACCTAAGAAACTGGGCATGTGCTCACATAGTTCCAATGCTCAGGAGGCAGAGATACAGGATCCACCAGAAAACTGGCTGGTGCACACTCAATAACCAGTGTGAGACCCTGCCTCAGTAATAAGGTGGAGAGGGGGTGGAGAGGATGCCCAGTATGGCCTTGTAGCCTGCGATCTCAGAAGTGCACACATCCAAACAAACACAAGCACAGACTATGGGACATGAGAGATGAACTCAAAAGTCAGCCTTACCACCCGTAGAGGCCGGAGGTCACATACAGAATGTTAATAGGTAAAAGTGAAGGAGACCGGATGCCACTTCCTTCTCTCCTTTTACGGTTCTTTCCAACCACTTTTGTGGCAACTGTTAGCTCTTTGGTTAGGGGAGGTTATGTATCAGCATACAGATTGGGAGTTAGAAGTTGTCTGATATCACTCTGGCAGCCATTTTAGTAGGTCCAATCAGTTTGGCCAGCCTGCTGAAGCTGGATATGGTGGTTTGAATACGCTTGGCCCAGGGAATGAGTGGCACTGCTGGGAGGTGTGAACCTGTTGGAGGAAGTGTGTGACTGTGGGGATGGGCTTTGAGACCCTCATTCTAGCTGTCTGGAAGCCAGTCTTCTCCTGTCCACCTTCAGATGAAGATGTAGAACTCTCAGCTCCTCCCGCACCATGCCTGCCTGGATGCTGCCATGTTCTGCCTTGGTGATAATGGACTGAACCTCTCAACCTGTAAGCTAGCCCCAATTAGATGGTGTCCTTATAAGAGTTGCCTTGGTCATGGTGTCTGCTCACCCTAAGTAAGACACTGGATGAACTAACCCCAAAGCTACAGTTAGAGCAGGGTAGAAAGAGTTGAGTAAGGCAAGCGTAATCCTGTCCCACACACTCCCAACCCCATGCCCAGAGAGACGCTTGGTCAAAGGCCCGAGGAGTAGAACTCCGCTTGAGGCAGTATAAAAAGGGAGATAGCACGAAAGGGACATGAGATAGGAAAGGAACCTTTCACCATGGGACATAGCTTGCCTTCAGTGAGGGTGGATGGTGGTAGTGGTGGTGATGGTGATTGCCACGCCCACTCGTCACTCCAGTGGATTCCGAGTGTCAGGCCTGAAAGCTTGTTCGTGGATTTGAGGTGTGCAGCTTCAAAGGGAGCTAGCTAGCCTCCTGGAGTTCATTTCTTGGCATCTTGGCATCTCCTAACTCAGATGTGTTCCAGATTGGTCTCTGCAAAAGTCTGTGGAGAGTTTTGCGTGTTTTCTTTGTTCAGGCATATAGGTGCCCTATTTCTTAGGCACCTATGATTCGCAAATAGCTAAAACCAAGATTTAACATTGTTTCCTGGCCTCCACAGTGTTTCAATGATCTTAATTGATTTCCTAAGTAATCAATTAAGCTTGGAATTTCCACAAGGAAGCTGCCTTATCAGACAGAGTGTCTCCAGAGTTAGAGATAGAAGTCAAACACTATTGCTATCTGTAAACATAGTTAGAACTCCAAGAGCAGTACCACACAAGGCAGAATTGTTCTACAAACTAGAGAGTAGTCGAAAAGTTTCCTGAACTAATGTTTGCGTTACAAGCCAAACCATTCCCAGGAGCTGCTAGAATGGGACCTCCTGGTGCTTACCTGCCTCAGACCCAGAGAATTTGCTTAGGGCTGCCAAGATAGCCCAGCGGGGAAGAGCACTATTGCTCTTCCGAAGGAATCATTTACACCTGACTGTTTGATCTTACTGACTTTGATGTGACCACTACCTGCCTACATGATCCCTGACATTCGCCCTGTTTCTGTATACTATATAAGCCTGATTTTCACTTTGTGCAAATACACTCAGATTCAGCACTCCCTTGTGCTGTTTCTGTTTGTCACTCATCGAATTCTTTGCCCACCAGGCCAGAACTCTAATCACCCCGAGGGACAAGGGGATCCCCACAGAAACCCAGTCTGTGGCAGGTGATGATGGTGGTGGTGGTGATGGAGCTAGGCATGGTGGCTCATACCTAAAATTCCAGCCCTTGGGAGAATAAGGCTGAAATATTACTATGAGTTTGAGTTCAACCTAGAGTACGTAGTGGGTTCTAGGCTAGCCTAGCTTACAGAATATGACCTTGTCTCCAAAAAAGTAAAATAAAAGTAAGTAGAGGACTAGGAGTGTGGCTCAGTGGTTCCCTGGGGGTGTGCTCGGTTCTCTAGTACCCATGAGGCCACGGCTTCAGTGCCCAGTGCAGTCTGTGATGTAAGCCGAGATGGTGCCACACTGATGCTGGCAGCACATGGAGCATTCTTTCAAACACCTCTACTCAGGTGAATCTGGGGTTCTTGGCTTTACCACAAAACAGAACTTCAAGACAAGTGAGCATGAAGCTGCAGCATCTAGTGTTCACTGTCAGCAAGACAGAGTCTAGAATCTCGTGGGAGACAGGCCTCTTGGCGTGTGAGTAAGGCGTCATCTTGATGTGAGAAGATGGGTGTTAACTGTGGGTGAGACCATTCCGTGGACAGAGAACTGTCTACATCGAGAACTGGAACTCAGCAGCAGCAGCACACACCATTGCTTTCTTTTGACTATGGATGTCCAGTTGCTTCAGCTTCCTCCTGCCTTGACTTCCCCACCACGACAGACTGCACCCCTACACTGTGAGCTAAAATAAACCCTTCTCCCGGAAGTGGCTTTTGTCAGTATTTCATCACAGCAACAGGAAGAGAAGCTGAGGCAGATGCAGATACGGAGTTTACTAGACTATGGAAGGAGGCACTGGGGACAGGTATCCTGCACACCGCTTGTGCTTCCCCGGAGAGAGTCTCAGGTGCTGTCTTTACTGCAGCACCCATATTGTCTGGGTGACTTCTGAAGCTACATGTTGAAGGAGATCCTTGGTGAGCCCTGATGTGCACTGGAGTGCAGTTGACCAGGCAAAACCTCAGGTCATGGGGTTGCAGGGGAAGTCACACTTTGACTGTAAATGAAACTTCACAGTCTTGTTCATGAGCTTCCCAGAAAATTAATGGCTTGCATTTGGGAAAGGAATATGCTATCTATGCTTAGGCCTTAAGCATGGTGCACTGCTATTTAAGCATTCTTGCTTTAAATAGCTCTATATGCTGGGAATATGGTCTCTGTGTAGGCAGCCTTCCAGCAAATGTTGCTTGTACTAGGATTCTCGTGTGTATGTATGTGTGTGTGAGAGAGAGGGTGTGTGAAAGAGAGTATGTATATGTGTGTGTGAGAGAGAATGTGTATGTGAGAGAGTTGTGTGTGTGAGAATGTGTGTGTATGAGTGTGTATATGTATGTGTGTGTGAGAGAGAGAGAATGTGTATGTGAGAGAGTTGTGTGTGTGAGAATGTGTGTGTATGAGTGTGTATATGTATGTGTGTGTGTGTGAGAGAGAATGTGTATGTGAGAGAGTTGTGTGTGTGAGAATGTGTGTGTATGAGTGTGTATATGTATGTGTGTGTGAGAGACTGTGTATGTGTGTATGTGCATGTGTGTGTGTGGGAGAGTGTGTGTGTATGTTTATGTGTGTGTGTGAGAGAGAGAGTGTGTGTGTGTATGTTTATGTGTATGTGAGAGAGTGTGTATGTGTGTGTGTATGTTTATGTGTGTGTGAGAGACTGTGTGTGTATGTGTGTATGTTTATGTGTGTGAGAGAGTGTATGTATGTGTGTATGTTTATGTGTGTGTGAGAGACTGTGTGTGTGCATGTTTATGTGTATGTGAGACAGTGTGTATGTGTGTGTGTATGTTTATGTGTGTGTGAGAGAGTGTGTATGTGTGTGTGCGTGTGTGTGCGTGCACTCACGTGCTAGCCTATGCATGTGCTGCCCGTGGAGACCACCGATCATAGTGGAATATCTTCCCTGCTCACTCTCCACCTTATTTTTGAGACAGACGTCTAACTGAACCTGGGCTCTCCCTTTCTGCTGGCGACTGGAATCCTCCCATCTGTCTCCCAGGGCTGGATTACAGGTACATTTGGGCACACCCAGCTTCTCACAGAGTGTTGGAGAATCCACCCTCTGGTCCTGATCCTTCACACCAAGCACTACCCACTGAGCCGCCTCCCAGCCCTGGGTTAAAATTCTTGACTGCTGGCGAAACTATAGATAGACTCTGGGGGAGGGGCTCCCTTTTCTTCTATATCCATTTAATTTCCCCTGACTTTCTGTCCTGCCTCAAAACTGGGTGGGTGGGCACATTTCCTCTGATATCAGGTCCTCTCTGGGCCAGGGACACGCAGTGCATCCTTAGGACCCTGCAGTCAGGTGCCTTTTGTAATGCATTAGGGACTCCACTGGAGAATGAGCCCAGAGCCTCAGCTCATTACTGCAGCTCTCTCCAGCCAAGGAGACAACTGGGGCTGAAAATAATGAGCTGTGCATCCAGGCTTTGTCCTCCCACCGGCCTCTGGTAACCAAGACAGTTTCTGGAAGCAAATAAAACAGATTTTTTTTTCTGCATTACAATGAGATCAGTTTTCCTCAGTTTCCTCCAAGATAAAGATGTTAATGATAGACTGGCTGGGTTCACTGGGCAGTCACACAGTAGGGAAACAAGGAAGCCATTTTGTTCTTTTGTTCATTCAAATCCCTTCCAGCTGGCGCAGCTCTCTGAGGCTGCCCCAGCTCTCTGAGGCTGCCCCAGCTCTCTGAGGCTGCCCCAGCTCTCTGAGGCTGCCCGCAGTCTACAAGCAAGCTCTGGGGTTTATAGGCCAGGGTGCCTGCATCACATCTTCATCCCACTGGGGCTGCTCCTGACAGTAGAGTCGGCCTTAACAATGAACTCTGAGCTTTGGGATTTCTCTGGAATCCTGGACCAGGAGGGAGATGTCCCTGAGACCCAGTGCCAGAGCTGAGCCTAACATCTCGGCAGCCTAGGCTGGTCCACTGGCTTCTTACGTTTATGAAAAGCTGTCAAAGATGTGGAGAACAGCAAGCCTCCATTTTACAATCCAAAACTATGGAAGATGTTTGCACAGTAATTTCTAGCAAATGTTACCAGCCCTGGTTATCACCCTGTCAGGATGCTTGGCTCTTAAAGTTAAAAAAAAAAAAAAAAAAAAAAAAAAAATTCCATAAGACTAGGAAGGGTTATCATTAAAAACAATCCCTTTCAGGGATCATTAAAAATGGACAATTTAATTTGCATTTTGAAAGACTGAAAGGAAAGATAAATCTGTCAGGATGACGAATGGGGAAGTTTGATAGTATAAATTATTATCTTTTATCTTAGTGGAGACTATGAAATACAATGAAATCCCAAAGAAAAATGAAACCGATTATAAAGGAATCCTATGAAAGATTTATCGAAGTGTAGTAGGCGATCATCCCTCCAAGGGAACTTCAAACTGATTTTTTAAATTCACATACTAAAAAAAAAAAAACCAGAAGGGCGCCAGGCAGTGGTGGCACATGCCGTTAATCCCAGCACTTGGGAGGCAGAGTTAGGTAGATTTCTGAGTTCGAGGCCAGCCTGGTCTACAGAGTGAGTTTCAGGACAGCCAGAGCTACACAGAGAAACCCTGTCTCGAAAAACAAAAAACAAAACAAAACAAACAAAAACAAACAAACAAATCCCAGAAGGGCTAGGAGTGTAACTCAGTTACAGCGCAAACCTAGTTTGCATAAATCACTGGTTCCACCCAGCTGCATAATCCAGGCGCCTTGGCGCATGCCACAGTCCCGGAGAAGAGCTCCTTAAACCACCTGGTCCTAAGCTCATTGCACAGCAACTGTTCAAGCGCAGGCTCCGGAGCTGTTTGTTCTCCAGGTAACCCGGACTCTGCTGCTGCACAACCATTCTGAGAAGCAAGACCTTAGTCTCCCATGACAAGTATTTTTTCTTGATCTCACCGGGGAAAAAAATACCCTTTTTGGATCATCTGAAATTTAATCATGCAAATGCATTGAGATGGAGGGGAATAAACTCAAAGAACTGCTTTGGAGAAATGTGCCTAGGGTGGGAGATAAGACCAGAAATAACAGACGCAGGCTTTTAAGTGGGTTGTCTTGGATTGAAAAAGAAACAAAATGGAGGTGTGTGCTGGGGCATGGGTGGGTAGCACTGGCCTCATCTGTGGTCCTTCTCAGTCCTCCAGGAAGATGAAAGGATCATTAGCAGTTTTGTGGGTGTCAGGGAGGAAGAGTCTATGTAAACACACGTGTATGTGTTTGTGTGTGTGTGTGTGTGTGTGTGTGAATATATATGTATGTCTATCTGTGTGTTTCTGTGTGTATGTATATATGTATGTGTGTGTCTCTGTGTATGTCTCTATGTGTGTGAATATATATATGTATGTATCTGTAGTGAATGTGTGTGTTTCTGTGTATATGTATATATGTATGTGTGTGTGTATGTCTCTGTGTGTATATGTCTATGTGTGTGTATAAGTGTGTGTGTGTTAGAATATGAGTCTATGTGTGAATGTGTGTTTCTCTCTGAGTGTATATACATATGTATGTGTATGTGTCTATGTGTATGTCTGTGTATGTGTGTAAGTGTGTGAGCATGTGTGTGAATATGTATGTATGTGTCTGTATCTCCATGTGAATGTGTGTTTCTGCATGTATGTACATGTTTGTGTGTCTGTGTATGTGTATCTGTGTGTATGTCTCTGTGTATGTATGTCTGTGTTAGTGTATGTCTATATATGTGTGTATATATCAGTATGAGTGTATGTCTATGTGTGTTTGTGTGTATCTCTATGTGTGTGTCTGTGTCTGTGTGTCTGTCTCTGTGTGTATGTCTGTGTGAACGAATGTCTGTGTGTGTGAATGTATGTCCGTGTGTGTGTGTGTGTGTGTGTGTGTGTGTCTGTGTGTCTGTGTGTGTGTGTGTGTGTGTATGTGTGTCTGAGGCCAGGTAAGTTCTACATCAGGCAACATCAATACACAAACCACCAGCCACAGCTACAAAAGGTCAAACAGTCAGGTGACATAGTCACACAAAGAACATGTCCAGGTAAAATCCTGCATGACGCTGAGCCCCTTAGAAAAAGAAGAGCCAGGAAAGGAGCCTGCCCCCCCAAATACAACGCCACACGGGAAGAAAAGACAGGCAAATTCAAATGAATGTGTGTTCAAGACTAAGAAAGATGGCATCGGTTAGGATGTCTGGCAAAGCGGACTTTAGCCAAAAGCCAGGAGCAGCTCCAGCAGTGAGCAATGGGAAGCCCTGCGAATGACAGATTGGAAGTGAACACATGCCAAGTACCCAAGACACAGGACGTTGCTCTCAGAGTGAGTTGTATCAAGTAAACAAAAGAATAATAAAAACTTACAGCCAAACAATACTTTGTTTCCTTTTTGGCAACCCTGGGGATAGACCCCCCCCCCCCAGGGCCTCACACATGCTAAGAAAGGACTCTGCCAGGATGCAGAGCCCCCAGCACTAACAATGCCATAGAATGAAATGCTGGAGAGATGGTTTAGAGGTTAAAAAGTGTACGCTGCTCTTGCAGAGGACCCCAGTTTGGTTCCTAGCACCCGCACTAGGTGGTACATGATTGCCTGTACCTCTAGATCCAGAGGATCCAACACCCTTTTCTGACCTCCAAGGGCACCTACATTCACTTACAAACATTCACGCACAGAAGGGCACACACATACATACACATAATTCAAAATAAAATTTAAAATGTTTAAGGTAGAATTAACATAGCTTTATAGCTGGGTGTGGTACCATAGGCCTGTAGTTCCAGTATTTGAGACACAGTAGCAAGGGTATCCAGGTTCCAGAGTCATCTTCAGCTCCACAGTGAGCAAGGGGATGGCAGAAGGAAGAAGAGCCTGCCCCTACTGAGCCTTTCGCAGAGGCCGGCTGCTAATCGGACCCCTGCGCTTGGAGACTGTCTGAAATGTTGCAAGTCCAGGGCCAGTTTGTCTCAGGCCTTCTTCAGCTGTCTTGATAGCCGTCTATTGCCATCCTCCCTATGTGAGCTCCCACATTTGAGACCCTTAGGAATGTGTAGACAGCTAGTACCAGCAAACGAAAAGCTAAAAAGCTATCAGATGACACCCAGCCTTTCTGTGTCCCACCCACCCGACACTGCCGTCAATGTATTTAGAAGTGTCTAGATGTATGGTGTTCTTTGTTGTGTTACCATACAGCTTAATAAAAGTTGTTACCAGCTTGGAACATGGAACCTGGGATGATCTGAATCCATATTTCCATGTGATGGTCATTTGTAGGGCATGTGGGACCTTGTTGCCAGACAAGCATAAGAATGGTAAGGTTGGCCAGGCGGTCGTGGCGCACGCCTTTAGTCCCAGCACTTGGGAGGCAGAGGCAGGCGGATTTCTGAGTTCGAGGCCAGCCTGGTCTATGGAGCCCATGACAGCCAGGGCTACACAGAAAAACCCTGTCTCTAAAAACCAAAAAAAAAAAAAAAAAAAAAAAAAAGGTACAGGCAGCACTGAGACAAATGAACCGGAGCTGGGAGGACTGCAATTGGTAGCTGTTGGGGCAGAGAGTAGCTGGGTGTAGTGCAGGAACTTGCTGTCCATTTTTAATATTTCCCAAAACCTGTGTGTGTGTGTGTGTGTGTGTGTGTGTGTGTGTGTGTGTATGTGTGTGAGTATGTATGTGTGTGTATGTGTGTACGTATGTGTGTGTGTATGTGTGTGAGTACATATGTGTATGTGTGTATGTGTGTGTACATGTGTATATGTATGTATGTGTGTATGTCTGTGGGTACCTATGTGAGGGTAAATGTGCCTGTACACACATGTGAAATCCAGGGAGGACCTTGCATGTTTTGCTTTTTCACTTTCTCCTTCCCCCAAGGCAGGGCCTCTCACTAACTTGAAGCCAGCAAGCCCTGGCTGGGAATGCATTTCTAAAAGCTTACACTTTGTGAACT
The DNA here is from genome assembly GCA_019843815.1 of Montemys delectorum. Taxonomy (NCBI): domain Eukaryota; kingdom Metazoa; phylum Chordata; class Mammalia; order Rodentia; family Muridae; genus Montemys; species Montemys delectorum. The sequence continues at coordinate 8,981 of JADRCD010193292.1, read as the reverse complement.
CATGTCTTCTGGACCCCATGAGTCATGGCTCTCTTCATCTGCATCCTGTTGTGAATAAATTCATTTTGTGCTTATTAAATTCATTTGTGGGGCCAGGGGAATGGCTCAGTCAGCAAGCCTCTGTACTTAACCACAAGCATAAAGACCTGCATTTGCTCTTCATAACCCATACAAAATGCTGAATATCATTGTGTATTTGTATCCCAGAGCTGTGGAGGATCGCCTCTGAGGGTCACTGACTGAACAGACTAGCCTAGTTGGTGATTGTCTTAGTTACTTTTCAATTGCCATGATAAGACATCATGACCAAGACAACTTATAAGAAGAAGAGTTTATTTGGGGCTTGCAGTTTCAGATGGTTAGAGTCCATGACCATCATGGTAGGAAGTATGACAACAGGTAGGCAGGCATGGCACGGGAGCAGCAGCTGAGAGCTTACATCTTGACCCATAAGCACAATTGGCTTTAGGCCAATGAGAGACCCTGTCTAAAAGGAGGTGAATGGAGTCCCTAAGGATGACCCCAAGGTTGTCCTCTGGCTTGTACCTGCATATATGCACGCACATGTGTGCACACATGTACAAATTAATTATAAAAATAAAGAATAAATAAATAAATTCATTGGTCCATGAACACCAATTCTGCTTCAGGGCTGCATCTAGGGCTGGGGTATCCTCTGCAGCTGTAGGAGTGGGACATTGATGTCGGTTGCATAGAGGCAGTTGCTAGTGATGTGGCCTCTAGGGAACCCCCAGAGGTAATCCTCCTCCTAGTGCCTGCTGGGAAGTAACTTGTGTTGGGGTCTGGGAATTGCCATACAAACCACTGAGACAGGGAGATCTCAGTCAAATAGGGCTGGTTTACAGAATGCACACCCCAAGAGAGATCAATCAGTGATGCAATCCAGATTCAGGAACTGAACTGGGACCCCTAGCCAGAATATCACAAGACTTTTAAGCCTAAAATCCACAAACATGTGTGCCAAATTTATTCCATCAATTGGGATTTAGGGATATGGGATTTCCTTGGGGGGCATGTCTTTGTTGTACATTTATCCTATTCCCATTGGTTGAGGTATTCAACTGTGGCAGGAGACTTGCCTTATTTAACATTCATGTCCTCACTTGTCAACCAGGATGTCAGTCACCCACATACATGCCTTTTTCTGTCAAGTAGGGTGTCAGTTCCCCGGGAGGTCTTGGGAACTTAAACTTTATTCGACCCCTACTCAAAATGGAAGTTTTACTCCAAATGACTTCTTATATTGGTGCAGGTGTCTTTCTTATGATGGGGTCCATCCCAGGGGTAGCTTATAAAATCAAAAACCTTATATATAGGTTCAGGTCCAAGCTTATTGTGGCTAAATATAAAAGAAGTTCTAACTGACTTCTATTGTGATTGGTTCCTCTCTTAGGTTTCTATTCCTGTATAAACATCATGATCAAGAAGCAAGTTGGGGAGGAAAGGGTTTATTCAGGTTACACTTCCACATTGCTGTTCATCACCAAAGAAGTCAGGACAGGAACTCAAGCAGGCCAGGAAGCAGGAGCTGATGCAGAGGCCATGGAGGGATGTTCCTTACTGGCTTGCTTCTCCTGGCTTGCTCAGCTTGCTTTCTTATAGAACCCAGGACCACCAGCCCAGGGATGGCACCACTCACAAGGGACCCTCCCACCCTTGATCACTAATTGAAAAAGTGCCTTACAGTTGGATCTCATGGAGGCATTTCCTCAAGGGAGGCTCCTTTCTCTGTGATAACTCCAGCTTGTGTCAAGTTGACACACAAAACCAGCCAGTCCAGTTCCCAAGAACAGCAAAGCACAGACAACAGAATATATGCAGTCAACTGGGACATGGGAAAGTTTCCTTGTAACAACACAAAATGGATGGCAAGACAGACAACAGCCACCCAGGCCTTAACAACTTCTACATATTCTAGGATTCTGAGAAGAAATGAAGTTTCAGGATTTTTGCAGAGCCAAAAGTGGAGGTTGGGGATCAGGAAAGCACAATGTCAGAAAGATCCGTGTCCCTTGCTGGCATTCGAAACACTTACAGAGGAGTAGGTTCTCAGCAAGTCTTGCTTCACCGCTCCAGAGAGACTTTGACAACAACATGTAAATGATTCATAAGTTTCTGCCCTCAATTTAACTGACAGACTTTTGGACAAGCACACCAGAAAAGAACACAAGACAAAATAGCAGAGATCACCTGTAAACACCCTCAACTGTGCCTGAGATTATTAAGTTGTGGAGTGTGTGTGTGTGTGTGTGTGTGTGTGTGTGTGTGTATTCTCTTTCCTTCAGTTTTTGTTTTGTTTTTGTTTTTTTGAGACAGGGTCTTGCTATATGGCCCAAACCATGGCCTGCAGTTTATATTATGTAGCCTATGCTGGCTTCAAACTTAGAATCCTCAGCCTCATGAGTGCTGAGCTTACAGGTCTGAGTCATCACACTCAGATGGAGAGCTTTTTTTTTTTTTTTTTTTTTTTATCTCTGACTGCCTTTGAAGAAGGTCAATAAACTGTATAAGATCTAGATTAAAAGAGCTCCGATTCTGATTGGCAGATGCCAATCAACAGGGGCTTTCCCCAGTGGTTTTGATTTACGTTTCTCCAATGACTGAAGATACTGAGAAACTTTGTGCATTCCTTTGACACTCATTTGTGAAGGTACATCTTCTGTCCTTTGTTTCAAAACTTTTGTTTTTGTTTGTTTATTAAATAAATTTTAATTAAATTTATTTTAATTAAAATTGAAATTTATTGGGCTGGTGAAATGGCTCAGCGGGTAAGAGCACTGACTGCTCTTCCGAAGGTCCTGAGTTCGGATCCCAGCAACCACATGGTGGCTCACAGTCACCCATAATGAGATCTAACGCCCTCTTCTGCTGTGTCTGAAGACAGCTACAGTGAATTATGCCGGAGCGAGCGGTGCCAGAGCGGGCCGGAGCAGAGCCGGAGCCGGAGCCGGGCTGGAGCCGGGTCGGAGCCAGAGCAAGAGGAGCGAGCAGGGCCAGAGCAAGCAGAGCCGGCAGAGGTAGTTCAATTCCCAACAGCCACACACGATAGCTCACAGCTACAGTGTACCCATACACATAAAAATAAATAAAATAAATCTTTTAAAACAAATTGAAATTTATTTTCAATCCATATATATCTGTGTGTGAGAATGTGCACAAGAGTGCAATGCTTCTGGAAGCCAGAAGAGGGTGTGTGAGATACCTGGTGCTGAAGTTACAGGAACTTGTGATGTAGGTGCTCGGAATCGAACTTGGTTACTTGCATTCTCTCTTAACCTCTGAGACATCCCTGCAGCCCTGTCACAGTCCTCTAGCCTTCTATGGCCTCAACACATTTACATGGATTACCCTATGGTTTAATAGCATGCCCTTCAGCTTGAGTCATGTGCTTTGGGGCACCAGACCTCCAGCAGTGATATTGTATGTTTTTTATTGCATCATATCAAGAGACTCAGGCTCCTACCCTCTGAGCCATGTCAACAGTCCCCACTGTGTGAAAACTAATTTTTTTTTTATGAGTGCTCTATCTGCATGTACACCTGTATGCCAGAAGAGGGCATCGGATCTCATTACAGATGGTTGTGAGCCACCATGCGGTTGCTGGGAACTGAACTATGGACCTCTGGAAGAGCAGCCAGGGCTTTTAACAGCTGAGCCGTCTCTCTAGCCCTCCAAAACTAAATTTTTATATTGATATTATTTAGATTCACCTGGATTTGGAAGAAATAATGCAAGGTGGTTCCAGGCATCTTTTACTCAGATTTCCTAACACTAACATCCTGTGAAACTACAGGCATAAAAACCGATATGTGGAGGCGTTAACTACCTTTCTTCACTGTGTCCAAAATGTCTGATATAAATATTGTGCAGAGGATTGATTCGGGCTCAGTGTTTTGGCTCTGATGGCCTGTGATTCAGGGAAGACTCACTGGAGCAGCACGGTTTATATCACGGAGACTATGGAGGAAAGGGTACAGGATTGAGACAAGCAACCTATGCCCCCTCCCCCCACATACAATCTAGGTCCTGGTGACTTCCTTCCCCCATCTAGGCCAGAACCTCTGTCTTTTTTTTTTTTTTTTTTTTTTTTTTTTTTTTGAGACAAGATCTCATGTGGCCCAGGTTAGCCTAGAACTTGCTCTATGGCTGTGGGTGACCTTGAACTCCTGATTCTCCTGCTTCCTCTTAAGTGCTAGGATCCTGGGAGTCTATCTCTAGGCTCAATCCAGAGGTTGCTTTGTTCTTGTTAGTCAGTAGATGGACCAGCAGGTGTGTGCCAACGGCGATCACCATCCTGGGATACCTTTCCAACTGCACTATGGTATTATTTTTCTCAAGAGCCTTATTGTTCTCTTGAGTTGGGATTCCTGTATTTTTCTATTGTTTCTCTTGGCTGTTAGCTTGACGGAAAGCATCTTCTAGCAGCTCTGTCCGGTATGAAGTTTTCCTAGGGAGTTACAAACAAAATGGTTCCTCACCTCAGTCAAGGAACCAGTGATAGACCAACATACTGATTCCCCTGAAGTCCATCTTGGCAAACGTCACTGGGGTTACTACAGGAGTACGGGTGAGGCATATTAACAGCAGGAATCTTTCCTAAAATAAATCCCTTACAGCCTTGCTTAATAAGGGCTCATCTGTCACAGATTATATAATAATCTGAAGCAGACCATTTCAGGATGATCACCTGCTAGTTATTAGCTTGTCCCATTATGGCTCCTGACACTCACTGATTTCTTTCCCTCTTTCCCAGAGGATGATTGGGATGAACTTTGACCCCACTCACTTCCTGCCTAGACTACAGCCCATGTCATATTGATTCAAAAGACCGATGTCACACTGAGCCCTTCCTCTCTTAAGTTGCTTGTTATCATGTATTTCAAAAGCAACCAATGCACGGTCCTTACACAAGAGATTCTGGCTTATGCCACACAACAGCAAACAAGATGGTTACAAGGCACACGCCTTTCTTCAGAATTTTTATTTGTTTATGTTGTATATGTGGATATCTTTTAAGTGTGTGAGTGTGGGCATGCATATGCTGTGGCCTGTGTGGGTAGCTCAGAGGACAAGTGCTTTTGGGAGTCGGTTCTTGCCTTCTACCTTATCAAGGCAGAGTTTTTCTTGTTGACTTCAGGATAACTAGCCAACTCCTACTGCAAGCTCCCATCTTACCACAGGAGTGCTGGGACCACAGATACACAGAATGGCATCTAGCTTTTTGTGTGATTTCCAGGAAGTGAACTCAAGTTGTCAGGCCTGAGTGGCAAGCGACATCTACCTGCCGAGCCAAGTCCTTGAGCTGTGAAATGCATGTCTCAATCTTAGACTTCTCAGAGTACTAAAATTCAATAAAAAGATGTCTCTTTCATATAAGCCACCAGCCTGTGGCATTCTGTTATAGCACAGACATGTATTGACAAATCTTTAGTCAAAAATAAGAGTTTCTGGGAATGGAGAGATGGCTCATCAACTGAGCACACTTGGTGCTTTTGCAGAAAACCCAAGGTTCAGTTCCCAGAGGCAACTTGCAACCTCCTATAACTCCAGTTTCAGGGTATCCATGCTCTCTTCTTGTCTCTGGGGGCACCACATGTATGTACATACACTCAGGCACAAACATTCACACAAAATAAAAATAATAAGTATTTTTTAAAAATAGGAACTTCCAGAGTAAGGCTCTTCATAGTTAGCTACCCTTGATCACACAGTTCGATACGACAGCGCATCGGTGTCGTACACAGATACCTTTTGCAGTATCTGTACGGTAAGTAAAATAGCTGTTCTCATGGTGATTAGACCTGGTTCTGTAGGTCAGTCCCTCAACCAAGAGTGCAATACAAGAGATGACGAGTTAACAGGGAGTTTTAGGATTTGCTCATACCTAGGAGACCAAAGCACTGCTTGTGTAGCTACGTGTGTTGTCTTTGCTTTGCAACATCACGCAGTAGAAGCTCAAGGGCAAGCAGCCTCCTAGTTCACAGAACTGTGCCTGCCTCAGATCACTGCTAAGTTCATCTTGCCTCTGGTGTTTTGTATAACAAACTCATTAGAAGGTTTTCACACTCCCTAGAGAATAATAAAAGTCTCTCATAAAATGAGCTGCCTGGGTGATGCGGGTTGGACTGCAGAAGAACTGTTCTGCTGTGACCACTGAGCCCAGAGGCTGTTTGAGGAGTTGCACAATCCCTTTGTCCCTTGGGGAATTCTTGGACCTGGCTTTCAAAACAAGATGTCTACCTGGCCAGACTCCTCCCCTCTTTATCCCAAGTCTGCGTGAGCCTGCATGACCTTGGACTCTTATTATCTAAATCCTCCTTTTGTCTCCCTTTAGAAGCAACTGTATGTGTGCCCAAGTCTATGTCTATGTACCACATGCATGTAAGTGCCCACAGAGCGGTCATTACTGACAGGTGTGAGCTGCCTGATGCAGGTGCTGAGAACGGAACCTGGGCCTTTT